>JAQQSO010006530.1:0-11256 GCA_028658305.1 Pachyuromys duprasi
TTTTTTGTTTGTTTGTTTTTTGCTGCAAGCTGGGCAGGTGATGTTTTGCTGGAGGATGGTTTGTGAGAAGGCATGTGATGTTTTTCTGTGAGCTCTCTTGTGTAAGGGGTGTGACTTGGGCCAGCTGAGCATGTCTGTGTATGGACTCTGAGGAGAGGAGATATATAGAGGCTCATGCACAGTCAGGCATGGCTTTTTAAATTGACATTGCTGTGCTGATCTTCATGCTTCGACCAGACTTCACAGAGAAAAATGCTCCAGAGAACTTCTCTCGGCAAATCAACTGAGTCTTATTGCTTTTGCTGACTTGTGGTGATTAGTGTTGCTGCTTGGACTGGACTGAAGTTATCCTCAGGACTGAGTTTGATAATTCTCTAAAGATCCCTCAACCTTAATTAGTAGGAAGTAGATAAAAGAGATCTACAGACCTTTCCTTACTAATCTCCTATCTAAGGTCAAGGGGTTGGAAGTGATGTAAATGTTTTTAAGAACCAAATATAATACGGATTTACTGAAAAATCTAAGCCAACATGGTTTCATTTGTATTATATATTTTTTTCTGTAGGTAGACAACTTGTAACTATATTTTCTGTTTTGAACCTTCTTTGTAGGCTTAAACTTTTTGTTTATAATGTTAATTTGTCAACCTGCAGGCGTACAAAGAAGACCGCAGACAGAGAAGGAAAAATGGCTGTTATTACTATTAAATAAAATACAAAAATAGCAGGATATAAAACAATAATATCAATTTAGTGAGCAGCAGCTGGGCACAGCCCTAATGAAGAGCCACGGAGACCCATTTGGGCAGAGTACAGGGAATCTTAATGGAAGAATGGAGAGATAGTAAGACCTGGAAAAGACAGGAGCTCCAAAAGGACAGCAACAGATCCAAAAAGTCTGAGCACAGGGCTCTTTTCTGAGACTGGTACTCCAGCCAAGGACCACTCATGGAGATGGCCTGGAACCCCTGCAAAGAGGTAGCCCATGGCAGTTCAGTGTCCAAGTAGGTTCCATAATAATAGGAACAAGGACTGTCTCTGACATGAACTGATTGGCCTGCTCTTTGATCACCTCCCCCTGAGGGGGGAGCAGCCTAACCAGGCCACAAAGGAAGACAATGCAGCCACTCCTGATGAGAGCTGATAGACTAGGTTCAGAAGGAAAGAGAGGAAGACCTCCACTATCAGTAGACATGGGTAGGGACATGTGTGGAGAAGGGTGAGGATGGGTGGGATTGGGAAGGAGCTAAAGGGGGGATACAATGTGAATAAACTGTAATAATAAAAATAAAAAATAAAGTTTAAAAAAGAATTGAAGGGGAATGAACATCATAATAAAATTTATTATCTTGTATGTTCATTTAAAAATAGAGTTAAATATTTTTTTAAATAAGAAAATTATGGGAAACAATGTAAGGGTTATAAGAATGCCTTCAGAGGAAAAACAAAGCAAGGCAAATAAGCATAGAAATGTAATAAGTAAAGAAGATTATTATTCTTAATTTATTTTGGAAAATAAAATAAAAGAAACAGAATATGACAGGGTCTATTTTATAATTAAGACATCCTAGGGTACTCACCAAAACCACTCTTGTAAAATGCCTGCACTCACTGTTGTTTTAAACATTGGTAGTTGGGGCAGGAAATGCAGCAGGGTCTCAAAATGTTGGCCATGCTCAGACAGGACTTCTTTCATGCTTGACTCAGGATCCCTAGTTTGGGGGCTTAAGACTATAAAAGACACTTGGAAAAATTATTAAATTTTAAAGAAATGAAATCAACTGGTCATGTAGAAAGAAATGAAAAATAACTTATAAAGAGTGTTCAGGGCTTGGTAGGACATCATTCTGGAATAACATTACATTGAACAAGCCCAAAGGATGTGTTCAAGGATGTCTCTTGCTTTAATTCACAGACTGAACCTTCTATTTTACAAGAAGACTTTTTACAGCTCTCACTATTCATGTGTTTTCAGGAAAAAAAAAGTCACCCTTGTGTAACGGCTTGTGTAATAAGGAACCCAAGGAAACCTTTACCCACAGTGAGTTAAATTGGTATGGTACTCTCTCTCAAGCCACAGGGAATTGAACTCTATCAACAACTGTGTGAGTCTGGAAATGAATCAGATCCAGCTTTCAAGAAACAACACATCTGTGGTGGCCTAAATTTTACTGCTAATATAACAGGAGATACCAATTATGTGTCTCTGACAACTAACATGAGGTCCATAAATATTCATGACATAAATGAAGAGATTAGTGTCTGCTTTAAAAATATATACAATGTAAAGAATTGTTTACTTAACATATAGATAGTGTTGTATTTAATAATCTTTCAGTTCCTAATAAAGAATTTAGAAAATTTCATTTGCTGAGAGTTGACTATTTTTGTCATTTAGATTTTATACTGTTTTTAATATAATAATTATTTTTACATTGATAAAATGATTGCCCAAGGAGGAGGGCTATCTGGAGAGAGGGTAATTGTCTCATTGTGCATTCCTTTCAGATTTGTGGAGCATGTAATACCTCTCTGTATGGAGCCATATCTAATTATAGACCCTCAGATACAAGAGTCTAGGATAAGCTGACTGATGGCTCATCAATTTGAAAAGTCAGAGGTTGAGATGAAAAGTTAAGTGGTGAGCATCTCTTAAAAGAAAAAGAAAAAAAAAAGAAAAAAAAGAACAAGGAAATCATGAAATTTGCAGGCAAATGATGGGAACTAGAAAAGATCATCCTGAGTGAGGTAACCCAGAAACAGAAAGACACATATTATATCACTTATAAGTGGATATTAGCTATATAATATAGGATAAACATACTAAAATCTATAGTCCTAAAGAAGCTAAACAGAAAGGAGGACCCTAGGAAAGATGCTTAATCCTCATTCAGAAGGGCAAACAGGATAGACATTGGAAGTAGGAGAAGACAAGGAACAGGAAAGGAACCTACCATAGAGGACCTCTGAAAGACTCTACCCAGCAGGGTTTCTAAGGAGACACTGAGACTTATAGCCAAACTTTGGGTAGAGTGCTGGGATCCTTATGGAAGAAGAGGGAAATAGAAAGATCTGGAGTGGACAGGAACTCCACAAGGAGAACAACAGAGCCAAAATACCTGGGCCCAGCGGGCTCTGCAGAGACAGATATTCCAACTAAGGACCATGCATGGAGAGGTTCTAGACCCTGTGTTCAAAGAGTTGGCTGCTCAGTTTCCGAGTGGGTTCCTTAGTAAGGGGTACAGGGGCTGTCTCTGGCATGAACTCAGTGGCTTGCTCTTTGATTACCTTCCCCTGGTAGGTGCAGCCTTGCCAGGCCACAGAAGAAGATGATACAGTGGAGCCTTGATGAGACCTGATAGGCCAGGGTCAGATAGAAGGGTAGGAGGTTCTTCCCTATCAGGGGACTAGGGAAAGGGCATAGGAGGAGAAGAGGGAGAGAAGATGATACTGGGAAGAGACAAGGGAGGGGGCTGCAGTGGAGATAAAAAGTGAATAAATTATAATTTTTATAGATGCAAAAAAACAAACCAAAACAAAATAAATGAACAGGTGTCCACAGGTTAACAATCTGCCAGTAACCAATAGTAAAGGAACAGAACACAGTACACTGTCACATAATTACCAGCATTTTAATTCAGTAACTTTCCCTTATCAGAAGGATTACAAGTATAATTCATTATTATCTGTTTTTTTTTTCATATCCAGATTCATCAATTACTACAGGACTACCTTTGCACTAACCCCAATAAATCTTTATAAACTATGGTGATGGAAATGTATAGTTTATTACATTATATATGAGAGTTGCACTCGCTATGATTTAAAAAAAAGTTTATGGTAATTCAATCATTTAAGAAGCATACATGTTTGCACTCTTTTGGCCCGTTTAAAATTTAATACCCTGAAACGCTTTTACCATGTCCATGGAACCAGCCTATTGGTTTTAGTTACTAAGCAAGAAAAATTGTTAGAGTTTATAACTGCCTAAGCCTCAAATGAATAAATGTTTTTATATCAAACATAATAAATGTATGATGATATAAGTTATCAAACATTTACCACATCATGAGTATGAAGATGGATGGTTGCATTCTTGATTTCCTGGCTATATTTTCATACCTGTTATTTGCCAATTATTTTCAAGAACAATTTAAAAAATCACTAATTTCCCAATGCCAAAGTCAGAAATATAAATGAGATATTATTTCCTTTTTTCAGTTAAAAAATGTCTCTCTTCTCTTTTTTGAATGAAATTCTCAGACTTATGAATATAGTTTGATCTTAAGTCACTTTATTGTCACTTTATTGCCTCACATTGGACATTACTTTAACCAAACGATATGCAAGCACAGCCTGTGAACCTAAGAACTATAAGGAGGATATCTTACACATGATTTTTCACAGGAATAAGACAGGGAATCCTGGCATTCATAAACTTTGCTCGCTAAAAATTAGCATGGATGAAACACTATTTTATGACTATCTCAAATTAAAAAGATTTATAAAATGCACATTCATGTTATACAAATAAAGGTTTAAGCTCTAGGTCTTACGCAAAGCAAGTTTTGGGAGGTGTGTGTCCTAAAGAGAACAGCTGATCTAATTTTATGTACATTAGTTTACCAAGCAGCTATCTAAAACATTGCATTTTGTCGCCTTCACAGGAGGAAATTCATTGCCTTGTCTGCAGAGTCCCAGGGTACAGTGTCAGCAGAATTGATTTCTCTAAGGGAATCTTATATTGACTGGGTTGTGAGGATTTTCTCTTTTTCTTCATGGCTCTCTTTCTCTGTGTGTGTGTGTTTGTATGCATGTGTGTGACTCTGTGTATGTGTGTGAATCTGCTTCTTCCTCTAATCTCTCTTTTACCAGTTCATTAAGAGCCTTCCTGTATAATCATTTAAAAAGCTCTATCTCTCAATATTTCTAGATCTCAGGTATTAGGAGTCATGATTTTAACTCCTGATTTTAACTCAGGCTCAAAATCTAGTACATGACAACCCAAAGGGATTTATTTTTCTATAATAAAATAAATTAGAGTGATAGAGCTCGCAGCTAGTGATTCCGTTACCCTGGGGCTGGCCTCTGATGTGAATTTAAGTGATTGTGGTAACCTTTTTTGACATGACTTTGGAGATTTTGAACCATTCTCTGAGCTTTGCAATGTGGTGGTTCTCAATATTCTGGAAAGCAATTCAAAAAAAAAGCTTTAGTTATCATGCATAGTAATTAAAAAGCAAATGATTATAGATGATATATTATAATACACTGACATACAGATTCCAGTTGCTAAATTTAAAAAGTACCAAAAGATCTGGTGGCAGTAATGTGGACACAGATGTGAAATTATATTATTTCAATACCCCATAAATATGTAATTTGTTCTTTCCAATGAATGTTCCGTTCTGATGAACACAGCTGCTTAGCTTTGTAATCTCATGTGGATAAATGCTTGATAGACTCGTGGAAAAAGCAAAGAAGATTTGACTAAATGGATATCATGATAAATGAAATCTCTAAAAATATCTCATTAAATGTGCATTTTTTGCTTTTGCATTTGAAATCCTAGCCAATGAAGAATCTGCTTTTTAAAGACACAGAATAAAGTTGTATAGTATGTTTAGGAACCAGCAAATGTCTGATTACTCTTAATCTACTGCACAACAGTACATAGAAATTAAAGTCTAAAGCATGAATGCTTTAGTTATATTTCCACACTTACCATTTACTTTAAAACACTTAAAGGCAATGTTGATGTCAGATATTTTCTTTGATATACAAACTCCCTCTTGACAAGTAATGATATAATTAGGACGGAAAAAGAATCTCTATTTTATTTACCATATACTTGCACTTTTACTACTCAGAAAAATTACAGGTTCTTCTTGAACAGAGACATACCCAGTATCAGTTTGTTCTAAATTTTAAATTACCTTGCTGTTCACACTTCTGGTTCTTGGTTTTGATTACTGATAGATGACTAGTTTCAGAGATAAAGAATTTAACTATGGTCAGATTTCAAGGAATGAGCAATAACTGTGCTTCATTTTTAATATCTCCGCTCTGTATGTCTGTTTCAGCACCAGGCTTACATAATCCATACATTTTATTTATAGATGCAAAATACTATTGATCTACTTCCCTGATTTAGAAATATAAAATAAAGACTAGAGGACTGGAGAGGTGGCCAGCAGTTAAGACCATTTGTTGCTCTTACAGAGGAGCTAAGTTTGGTTCTCAGCACCCAGATTGAGTGTCTCAAGCCTCCTAGAACTGCAGTTCTGTGGAATCCAATACCGTCTTCTGGCCTCCAAATGTATGTATGTGTATATATACATACAGTAGAGTGTACATACATACATGTAAAAGAAAAAACTAATCAAAACATTTTAAATGATACATAAAATAATATGAGGCTGTGTGAAATTTAGTTTAAAATGAATTTGAAAGAGATACTCTGTAATTCAGTGCAATGTGACATCCCAGTTGGGATTTAATGTAAAATCACAATTTCCAGTATGGTGAGAGAAGATTCCAACATGCAGAGACGGATAGAGCAAGTTTCTGAAAACTATGTGACTTAATCACTGATGTTATTATACGACAAACTAATTCCAGAACTTGATTTAAATGCTAGTTACCTGAGTCTCAAATCTCATATTTTGTGACTGTCATCCATTGTATTTTTCAATAATTTAATGTTTGCAGGTCTTCACAATTTATATAATAATTTTCATGTAATACTCTATACAATATATATTTATATCTCTTATTCAAATCAGCCTGTTCAAGAAGTAAAGATTGTATATTATTATTGTTATAACCATTATCATAATTAGTATTATGTGTCTATGATATGTGTGAATACAGACCTTGTGTGAGATAGCACACTTGAAGATTAAGTGGCAACTTTTAGGACACAGTTCTATCCTTTCATTGTAGGATCCAAGAAATCAAACTCGGGCAATCAGACTTGCGAGACAGGTGTTTTTTTTATCAACTGAGCCATTTTATACTGGTAGAGGAAAACCATTTAAAGTTTAAGAGACATATGATTTGAAGAAAATTCCAAAGAAGTAAACATTTTGGAAATTAGAATTATGTCATCTTCTTATGAACTATAAGGACTCCTGCTTCCTTCAAAACAAATACATTTGTTATCAACTCCAGTTCCATAATATGTTACAGGAAACTTTATGCAGATTCAGCTGGAGCATCTGTTGTTGCACACAGGTGCACACAGACAGCTTCACCATCATATCATCGGGGCTTAAACAAGCTCATATTCTGAGTGATCAAGATTTGATCTAAGTGAAATTTGGATCATGCTTTTCTCCTCCTCTTTCCTGCCAGTAAAATGGATTGTAAAGGAGAAAGATTTGTTTTATTGTTTTGCCTTTTCCAGACAAATCAATAAAGTTAATAGAAACAGAATTCTGCTTCTCCATAAAGACTTAACCCTGAGCAAAATTGGTTCTCCTTTTAAGATCTTCATGTCCTTATCCACTCTCAGGCAAACCGCTTAATCAATAAATGTCTGTTGGACATCAGATCTTTGCAGAGAACTCTGCTGCTCTTGCGGACCCTGCTGAGTGTAGCAATCTTTGTGTGCAATGACTTGCCCTCTTGTTACTGTGTCTGTATGAACCAAAGGCAAGGAGTTTTTGACTCACTAAGACAAGCAGCATTTTTGCTAGCATCTCTTACTGCAACAAATTTTCTGAAATCCACTGAAAGAGGAACAAGCAAGCACCTTTTGGTACTCAAGTTCCTTTGAGAAACCTTTGGGTCTACTTCAGTCAATGTGTTCTTTGATACATCATCATTTGGGGAGGTACGGTGAGATTGGAAGAAGACAAGCAAGGGGGCCACAGCCAGGACACAAAGTGAATAAAATGTAATAAATAATAAGTAAAAATATCCTGGAAAAAAGTTCTCAAATTGTTCCTGTTTGTGAAGCATAATATTAACATACTTGTATCTTTAGCTTTGGGGTTTAATGTCTTTAAAATGTCCTCTTTCTTCTTTTCTCTCCTTCCTTTCAGTATCCTCAAAGCGAAAAATTAAACTACTGGACTTTCTTGTAGCTGCCATCCCCTCTCCCTCCTCACTTATTTTTTTCTTCCCTCATGTATTTTTCACACTGTTTTACTAGTTAGCCTATTATGTGTTTCAAAATAAATTCATGAAAAATCTTGTGGATTTACTTTTCTTGACTTGTTCAATGATGAACAGTTTGAACATAACACTATATTGCAGGTTTTAGCGCACATGGCTCCTGAGTGAAGCCATACAACATAATAAGGAATTTCTCCATTTTAAGACATCTGTAAATAACAATTAAAATATTATTATTGAATAAATAGTATTTTGTTTATAGAAATGATTAGTTGGGTATAATTTAACATGTAGTGTGTGCTTCACAAAAGCAGAAACACTGACAAGTTCACAGCCTATTTAAGCATCTAGGTTGAGTAATAGGGAATGCTGAAATTGGAAACACAATTAGGTGATGGAGAAAACACAAAACTATGAACTCCATCTTCATGGAAGATAATAAATTTATCCATTGATTCAAATGCATACTTCTCTATTCTTTTTTGAAACAGTCTCATTAGCTTTTGCCTTTGACTGCTGAGGACTGTTCAATGTCAGAAGTTCTTCCCTTTACTCTGTCATGCCTGCCTTCTTCTCTACCCAGTGGATAGTGGAGACTTGATTTCAAGGGTTGGTCATTAAGTCTTCATGAAAACCAAATGGATTTGTAGATGTAATTTACATACCCGTATGATTATATGTAAATGATTTTAGTATATGTAATTAAAATTAGTTTTATTTAATTTTAGGTACTCGCCAAATTTGTGGATAGGTTTTTATGCTTGAAAGTTTGTTTTCCAGCTGATATTATTGTGTTGGAAGGTTATAGAAACATAAGGAGGTGAGCCCTTATTGGAGGACATGGGTTAATGGGGAAGCAGCCTTGAGATTAAGCCCTTCACACTTCCTGGTCGCTCTCTTCTTGACTGTGGTTGCAAAGTGACCTTAGGACCCACATTCCTGCCAGCATGCCTTCTAAGATATAACATATGCCACTGAAATACAAGCCAAAATAAATGTCTCCCTACTTAAGTTAAATTCTTGACAAGTATTTGGTGAAAGTGACAATGACTATAACTAATGCTTATTGATTTTTAGAGACTTTATGAATATAAATTGTGCTTATTTGATCCTCTGGGCCATCTGGTTACATGAATTTTTGTCTTTAAATGCTATGGATTTGGGTTTTCTCTTTAAAAATCGAGTTTTTGAGAAACAATTGGTGTGTTTTTATTTTAAAGAGGGCATAGAGGTTATATGAGAGGTTTTGGTGAGGAAAGGGAAGTGGGAAATGATTTAGTAATATTATAATCTGAAAAAGATAAAGAGTTTTATATTAAAACACCTACCTTATAAGGTTATTTGAAGGCTAAATGAGATACTCATCATGCCATATTTAAACTCTAAAAGAAAAGATTTATAAAATTTCTGGATGCAATGATGGTGATAAAGTGATACAGTGATAGTCTTAAAATCATCTATTGTTAAAAACTCAAAATTGAGAGCTTTGTATATATCCTCTAAAATCCTTCTTCTAATTGAAAAAATATTTAATTTAGATGAAAATTGTTATAACATTATTTGGAGACTCTAGATATATGTGTTGAATTTCTGATGAAAAGTTATGAGAGTCCTGTCAGCAGTATCCTTCTTAGATTACTTAAATTGTAATATTGTGTGGATGAATATCAGCCCATTGAAATGATGGACATAGAACATTTTACTCGATAATACACTGGTGTACAGTTAGGTCTTATTATGTTTTTTATGTTGTAAATCATGAAAATACAAGTGCTTGTGCACAAGTATTTATTCTAACATATTTTATTTATGAAAACTATTTTATATCAGTAGAATTATTCACACAAACACAAAACATGCCAGTAGTAAATCTAAAGTGAAGGTAAATTTCTTAATGATTATACGGTTTCTTTTTGTGGTGATGAGGATTCTTGGAATTTAAATATGAATTTAAATTGTGTAATATTGTGAATGCCATTGACACATATAGGTTTAAATGTTTACTTGCCAATACTATGCCACATGAACTGTTCACTCTTTGAAGGAAACTTTAAAATCTCTTATAAATTTGTTCAAACAACAAAAGGTATATGACATAATAAATTAGAAAGTTAAAAACAACTGCCCTTTCAGAGTTTTATTTTTTATTATTTTTTTTATATCAATCAGAGGTTAGGTACTTTGCAGCCCCTCCCTCTTTCCCTCCCAACTCCCCATCCCTCCCTCATCTCCTCCCAGCCCTTCCAAGTCCACCTACAGGGGAGGATCTCCTCCCCTTCCATCTGACCCCAGTTCATCTTGTCTCCTCAGGGCTGGCTACAATGTCCTCCCCTGGGATCTAGCCAAGCTGTTACTCACTGGCGTGTATGGGGGAGAGTCAAAGAGCCAGCCATCAAGTTCATGTCTGAAACAGTCCCTGTTCCCCTTACTAGGGTCTTCAGTTGGATACCGAGCTACTATGGCCCACTTCTGAGTGAGGGTTCTAGGACATATCCATACATGGTCCTTGGTTGGAGAAACTGTCCCATAGAAGGCCCCTGTGCCCTGCTCAGTTTGGTCTTTGTGGAGCTCTTGTTCTCCACAAGTCTTATTAACTTCCCCTAAGGCTTGGTTGTGATTCTTAATATCTGCTTTGATACATTGCTATATTGATTATTTCAGAGGTCCTCTTTGGTATGCTCCTGTCCTGATGCTTGTATTATCCTCCATTCAATGTCCATCCCATTGGTTCATCTAAATGAGCATTGATCATACCAACTTGGGTCCTCCTTCTTGTATATCTTCCCTAGGTGTATATACTTCAGCATGACCTTCCTATCCTATAGGACTATGTAAGTGAGTATATATCATATGTTTCGTTCTGCTTTTGGGATACCTCACTCAGGATGATAGTTTCAAGGTCCCACCATTTGCCTGTGAATTTCATGATTTCCTCCTTTTTAATTGCTGAGTAGTATTCCATTGTGTAAAAGTACCACAATTTCTGTATCCATTACTCAATTGAGGGACATCTGGATTGTTTCCAGGTTCTGGCTATTACAAATAAAGCAGCTATGAACATAGTTGAGCAAATGTCCTTGTTGTGTACTTGAGCATCTTTTGGATATATGCCTAAGAGTGGTATAGCTGGATCTTG
>JAQQSO010006531.1:0-11255 GCA_028658305.1 Pachyuromys duprasi
TAGGTGTATAGATTTCAGCATATCCATCCTATCCTATAGGTCTATATAACTGAATACACACCAAGTGTTTCTTTCTGCTTTGGGGATACCTCACTCAGGATGATCGTTTCCAGGTCCCACCATTTGCCTGCAAATTTCATGATTTCCTCCTTTTAATTGCTAAGTAGTATTCCGTTGTGTAAAAGTACCACAATTTCTGTATCCATTCCTCAACTGAGGGACATCTGGGTTGTTTCCAGGTTCTTGTTATTACGGATAAAGCTGGTACGACAAACATGGTTGAGCAAATGTCCTTGTTGTGTACTTGAGCATCTTTTCAATATATGCCTAAGAGTGGTATAGCTGGATCTTGAGGAAGATTGTCTAAGAATGCACCAAATTGATTTCCAGAGTGGTTGTACAAGTTTGCATTCCCACCAGCAATGGAGGAGGGTTCCCCTTTCTCTACAACCTCTCCAGCATGTGTTGTCACTTGAGTTTTTGATCTTAGCCATTCTGACAGGTGTAAAATGAATTCTCAAGGTCATTTTGATTTGCGTTCTCCCTCATGCCTAAGGATGTTGAGCATTTCTTTAAATGTTTTCCTGCCATTCTACAATCCTCTACAGAGAGTTCTCTTTTTAGCTCCATACCCCATTTTTTAATTAGATTACTTGATTTGTTGCTTTTTAACCTCTTGAGTTCTTTATATATACTGTATATTAGCCCTCTGTCAGATGTAGGATTGGTAAAGATCGTTTCCAGTTTGTAGGCTGTCTTTTTGTTTTGATGACAGTGTCTTTTGCTTTACAGAAGCTTTTCAGTTTCATGAGGCCCCATTAATTTATTGTTGCTCTTAGAACTTGTGTTGTTGGTGCTCTGTTCAGGAAGTAGTCTCCTTTGCAAATGAGTTCTAGGATCTTCCCTGTTTTTTCTTCTAACTTTAGTGTGTGTGGTTTTATGTTGAGGTCTTTGATCCACTTGGACTTTAGCTTTGTGCACGGTGATAAATATGGATCTATGTTAATTTTTCTCCATATAGAAATCCAGTTGGACCAGCACCATTTGTTGAAGATGCTGTCTTTTTTCCATTGAATGGTTTTGGCTTCTTTGTCAAAAATCAAGTTTACATAGGTGTGTGGGTTCATTTCTGGGTCTTCTATTCTGGTCCATTGATCGACTTTTCTGTTTCTATGCCAATTCCATGCAGCTTTTATAACTATTGCTCTGTAGTACAGCTTGAGATCAGGGATGGAGATACCTCCAGATGATCTGATGTTGTACAGGATCGTTTTGGAGATTGTGGGTTTTTTGTTTCTCCATACGAAGTTGAGAATTTTTCTTTCAAGGTCTGTGAAGAATTGTGAAGGTAATTTGATGGGAATTGCATTGAATCTCTAGATTGCTTTTGGCAGAATGGCCATTTTCACTATATTAATCCTACCAATTCATGAGCATTGGAGATCTTTCCATCTGATATCTTCTTCAATTTCTTTCTTCAGAGATTTGAGGTTTTTTCATACAGTTTTTTCCTTGCTTGGTTAGAGTCACCCCAAGGTACTTTATGTTATTAGTGGGTATTGTGAAGTGTGTTGTTTCCCTAATTTCTTTCTAGGCCTTTTTGTCTTTGGTGTACATGAGGGCTGCTGTTTTTTTGAGTTGATTTTGTATCCAGCCACTTTGCTGAAGGTGTTTATCAGCTGAAGGAGTTCTCTGGTTAAATTTTTGGGGTCACTCATGTATGTTATCATATTGTCTTCAAATAGTGATACTTTGACTTCTTCGTTTCCAATTTGTATCCCTTTGATCTCCTTTAGTTGTCTTATTGCTCTAGCTAGGACTTCAAATGCTATGATGAAGAGATATGGAGACAATGGGAAACCTTGCCTTTTCCCTGATTTCAGTGGGATTGGTTTAAGTTCCTCTCCATTTAGTTTGATGGTGGCTATAGATTTGCTGTATATTGTCTTTACTATGTTTAGGTATATGCCTTGTATCCATGATCTCTCCAAGACTTTAAACATGAATAGATGTTGGATTTTATCTACTGCTTCTTCAGAATCTAGGGAGATGATCATGTGGGTCTCTTTCAGTTTGTTTTTATGGTAGATCACATTGATGGATTTCCCTATATTGAACCACCCTTGCATGCCTGGGATGAAGCCTACTTGGTCATGTTTGATGATATCTTTTATGTGTTCTTGGATTCGGTTTGCAAGTATTTTATTGAATATTTTTGCATCAATGTTCATAAGAGAGATAGGTCTGAAATTCTCTTTTTGTTGGATCGTTGTGTGGTTTAGGTATCAAGATGACTGGCTTCATAGAATGAGTTCGGTAATTTTCCTCCTATTTCTATTTTGTGGAATAGTTTAGAGAACTGGAGTTAGCACTTCTTTGAAGGTCTGGTAGAATTCTGCACTAAAGTCCTCTGGCCCAGGGCTTTTTTTGGTAAGCAGGCTGTTGATGACTGCTTCTATTTCCTTGGGGATATCGGTTTATTGATCTTTCTACCTGATCTTGACTTAATTTAGGTAGACGGAATCTATCAAGAAAATTGTCCATTTCATTTAGATTTTCTAATTTTGTTGCATATAGGCTTTTGTAGTAAGACCTAATGATTGTTTGGATTTCCTCAGTGTCTGTAGTTATGTCCCCCTTTTCATTTCTGATTTTGTTGATTTGGATAGTTTCTCTCTGCCTTTTTGTTAGGGCTTTCAGTTGGGCCATTGAGTTGCTTGTATAAGATGTTTCAAATTTCTTTTTGAAGGCACTTAGTGCTATGAACTTTCCTCTTAGCACTGCCTTCATTGTGTCCCATAAGTTTGGATATGTTGTGCTTTCATTTTCATTGAATTCTAGGAAGTCTTTAATTTCTTTCTTTATTTCTTCCCTAACCAAGCTGTCCCTGAGTGGCAAGTTGTTCAGTTTCCATGAATGTGCAGGCCTTTTGCTGTCTCTATTGTTGTTGAGGTACAGCTTTAGACCATGATGGTCAGATAGGATACAAGGGATTATTTCAGTTTTCTTGTATCTGTTAAGGTTTGCTTTGTGATCAACTATATGGTCTATTTTGGAGAAGGTTCCATGAGGTGCTGAAAAGAAGGCATACTCTTTTGATCTAGGCTGAAAAGTTCTGTAGTCATCTATTAGGTTCATTTGATTTAGGGCCTCTGTAAATGCCCTTGTTTCCCTGTTTGCTTTTGACAGGATGAAATGTCCCTTGATGAGAGTGGAGTGTTGAAGTCTTTCACTATGAGGGTGTTGGGATCGATGTGTGATTTCAGCTTTAATAATGTTTCTTTTACAAATGTGGGTGGTCTTGTATTTGGGGCATAGATGTTTGAAATTGTGATGTCCTCCTGTTGGAATTTTCTTTTGATGAGAAGGAAGTGCCCTCCTCATCTTTCTTGATTAGTTTTGGTTGAATGTTTATTTTATTAGATACTAGGATCTCTACCCCAGCTTGTTTTCTGGGTCCATTTGCTTGAAACACATTTTTTCAGCCCTTTACTCTGAGGTAGTGTTCATCTTTCTTGCATAGGTGTGTTTCTTGAATGCAGCAGAATGTTGGATCCTGTTTCTACAACCATTTTGCTAGTCTGTGTCTCTTTATTGGAGAATTGAGTCCATTGATGTTGATAGATAATAGTTACCAATGATTGTTACTTCCTTTTATTGTGGAGTTGGTGGTCTTATTATGATTCATTGCTTTTTTTTTTTCCTTTTTGTTGGGAAGTTCTCTGAATCCTATATTTTCTTTGGTGTTTTTGTTTTCATTGGATTGGAGTTTTCCTTCTAGTATCTTTTGTAGGGCTGGGTTGCTGTGTAGATATTGCTTAAATTTTGTTTTGTCATGGAATATTTTGTTTTCTCCATCTATGTTGACTGAAAGCTTTTCTGGGTATAATAGTCTGTGTTGGTATCTGTGTTCCCTTAAAGACTGCATGACTTCTGCCCAGGCCCTTCTGGCTTTCATAGTTTCTGATGAGAAGTCTGGTGTGATTCTGATCAGTCTACCTTCATATGTTACTTGACCTTTTCCCTTGCTGCGTTTAATATTTGTTTGTTGTTGTGTAGTTTTAGTCTTTTGACTATGATATGGCGAGAGTTATTTCTTTTCTGGTTTAGTCTATTTGGTGTTCTGTAAGCTTCTTGTATGTTTATGGACATTTATTTCTTTAAATTGGGAAAATTTTCTTCTATGATTTTCTAAAAAATATTTTCCAGTTCTTGGAGACTGGAGTCTTCTTTTTCATCTATTCCTATCATTCTTAGGTTTCATCTTTTCATGGCATCCTTGATTTCTTGGATGTTTTGTGTTTGGGACTTTTCCGATTTTATTTTTTCCTTGAGTGAGGAATCAATTTCAGCAAGTGTATCTTCAGCTCCTGAGATTCTCTCGGCTATCTCTTGTATTCTATTGGTGATGCTTACCTTTGTGTTTCCTGATCTTTTCTCTAAGTTCTCCAGTTCCAGGTTTTTCTCTGTTTGTGTTTTCCTTATAGATTCTACTTCTGTTTTCATGCTTTGTACCTTTCCTTCATTTGATTGAATGTGGATCCTATTTTTTTGTTTGTTTCCTCTCTGTATGTCTTTAATTGTTCCTCTATGTCTGCAGTTATATTCTTCTGTATTTCTTTGAGGGCCTTCTTCATTTCCTCTTTTTGTTCCTCTAGTAACTGCATAAGCATAGCTTTAATATTATTTTCCTGTGTCTCTGTGAATTAAAATCTCCATTGCTCTTGGGTGTTTCTGATGGTGCCATGGTGTCCTGATTTTTGTTGGGTGAGTTCTTATGTTGACCGCTGGCCATTTGTTTATATGTAATCAAGGAGCTGTTTGTTCCTTGAAGCTGAACTTCAGACTGGAACTGTCAGTCTCTGGTGTCTGGAGTATTCTTCAAGAAGATCAGGGAGTTCCAGTCATTTGATAGTATGTGTTGTTGCCTCAGTTGTCCCTGTGGGAGGAAAGGCCACTGGCGCAGTATCGTTGTTGGGGAGGGGGAGTAAGTGTGTGTGTGTCTACTTGCATGTGCTTGTGCTCAGAAGGTATCTTGAAGGGGAGTGCTAGAAGAGTGTATATGCTTGAGCTATGGGGTTTGGGAGCAAGCGCAGGAGGGGATGAGTGTGTTAGTGTGTTTAGCAAGCTCAGACTGCGGGCACCAAGCACCTGTACAGGTTTCCTGAATTCCCAGTGTTCTTTGCTCTGTGGTGGGTTCTGAAGGCTGGACTCTGAGTTCATTGGATGGTGCTGTGGACGGTACAAGTACTCTGCTGTGAGCTCTGTGTGCCCGGCTCTGTGATCTGTGTTAGAAGCTGTGAGCACCGCAGGCTGGTCGCCACTCTGGTCTGAATTGCATTCCAACCTGGGCTTGCTGCTAAGGGCTCCCTTCTGGTCTGGGGACTTGGCGCCTCCTTCTGAGCTAGTGGTTGTGCACCCCAGTCTGGGATGGTATCTGGGAACACCTTGGTGTGGACTAGATACTATATGTCCTGGTCCAAGGTGGTGGCTGGCGGCACCGGCACCTTGGGAGGCACGTGTTCAGCTCAAGGCTTGTAGATGTGTGCCCACCGTTTCTCCCAGGTCTGGAAAGGTGTCTGTGGTACCTCAGTCTGGACCGGGAACTCTGTCCCTGGTCAGAGATGACAGCTGGTTGGGTGGCGAGAAACTGGCGGGGTGGTAGGAGGCTGCACAGTCAGATCAGGGCTAGCCAATGTGCACCACTGATGCACCTGGACTGGAATGGTGTTTGGGGTGCCTCAGCCTGGCCGGGAGACTGTGTGTCCTGGTCCGGGCAGCTGGTGGCACGGAGGGAAGCTGTGCATTCAGATCAGGGCTGTGCGCAGCTGGTCACGTGGAGTTTTCCCAAGGATTAAATGGGTGTCCCTAGGACTTTCCCACTTGATTTCCTCACCATAGGAATTCTGCTCACCTGGCAATCACAAACTCTGGTGTTTTAGGTCCCAGATTTCAGTCTCCTGGTCGCTGTGCCAACACTACTGTCCTACTCCTCAGACACAGTGTTCTCCCGGGCCCGCCATCTTGTATTCTCCTCCTAGAACTTCAGGAAGTGCTTTCGAAAGTGCTGTTGGTCCTTCAATTTATAGTCTCCCCCACAGAAGTTGTTTTGTTATTTTCATTCCTGTGTTAGGTATGGCTATTTTTGTTGTGATGAAACGTCATGACCAAAAGCAAATTGGGGAGGAAAGAGTTTATTTGGTTTACACTTCCACATCACTGTTCATCATTGGAAAAAATCAGAACAGGAACTCAAGCAAGGAGGGTTTCTAGATGGAGAAGCTGATGCAGGAGCCATAGAGGGATTTTCCTCACTGGCTTGTGTCCCATGGCTTACTCAGCCTGCTTTCTCATAGCACCCAGGACCACCAGCCCATGGAGAGCCCCACCCACAGTGAGGTGGGCACTCCTGCATTGGTCATGAGTTAACAATATGCCTACAGCCCAAACTTGGGAAGCATGTTCTCCAATAAGATTCCTCCCTTTCAAATGAATCTAGCTTGTGACAAGTTGACATACAACTACTCATCACAATTCCCTAATTTTTTTAAATTTTTTAAATTTATTTTTATTATTAGTTAGATTTTATTAACTCTGTACCCCATCTGTATGCTGCTCCCTCATTCCCTCCCAAACCTACCCTCCCTCCCTCATCCCCTCCTGCCCCTTTAATGTCCACTGATGGGAAGGACCTCCTCCCCTTTCATCTGACCCTCTTTATCAGGTATCTTCAGGATTGGCTGCAAAGTCCTTCTCTGTGGCTTAGCAAGGCTGCTCCTCTCTTGGGAGGTGGTAAAGTCAAAGAACTTGCCACTGAGTTCATGTCAAAAATAGTCCTTGTTCCCCTTACTAAGGAAACTCACTTGGTTGCTGAGCTACCACGGTCTACATCCAAGCATAGGTTCTAGGTTATATCCATACATGGTCGTTTGTTGGAGAAACAGTCTCATATAAGACTCCTGTGCCCAGATATATTTGGTCCTTGTGGAGCAACTGTCTTCTTTCTTGTTTATCTTCTGTATCCATTCCTCCATTGATGGACATCTGGGTTGTTTCCAGGTTCTGGCTATTAAAAATGAAGCTGCTACCAACATGGTTGAGCAAATGTCCTTGTTGTGTATTTTAGCCAATTTTGGATATATGCCTAGGAGTGGTAAGCTGGGTCTTGAGGAAGCACTATTCCTAGTTGTCTGAGGAAGCGCCAGATTGATTTCCAAAGTGTTTGTACCAGTGTACATTCCCACCAGCAATGGAGGAGGGATCCCCTTTCTCCACAACCTCTCCAGAATGTGTTGTCATTTTAGTTTTTGATCTTAGCCATTTTGATGGGTATAAGGTGAAATCTCAGAGTTGTTTTGATTTGCATCTCCCTGATGGCTAAGGACATTGAGCATTTCTTTAAGTGTTTTTCTGCCATTCTATAATACTCTACAGCATTTTTAATGGGATTACTTGATTTGTTGGTGTTTATGTTCTTGAGTTCTTTATATATCCTGGATATTAGACCTCTGTCAGATACAAGGATAGTGAAGAACTTTTCCCAGTCTGTAGGGTGTCATTTTGTTCTGATGACAAAGTCCTATGCTTTACAGAAGATTTATAGTTTCATGAGGTCCCATTTATTGATTGTTTTTCTTAGCACCTGTGCTGTTGGTGTTCTGTGTTGTCTACTGTGCCCTTAAGTTCAAGGCTTTTCCCCACATTTTAACAGGTTTAGTGTGTCTGCTGTTAAACTGGGGTCTTTGATCCACTTAGATTTGAGTTTTGTGCAGGGAGATAAATATGGATCTATTTGCATTTTTCTACATGTAGATATCTAGTTGTACCAGCCCCATCTATTGAAGATGCTGTCTTCTTTTCCATTGTATGGTTTTGGATTCTATGTCAAAAATAAAGTATTCATAAGTGTGTTGGTGTATTTCTGGGTTTTCAGTTCTATTCCCTTGATGTACCAGTCTGTTTCTATACCATTATCACGCCAGTTTTATCACTGTGTTTCCATAGTACAGCTTGAGACAAAATAGCCACATAAAGTAACGTGTTGTGACTCTAACCAAGCAGTGAAAGATCTGTATGAAAAAATTGCCAGTCTCTGAAAAAAGAATTTTAAGAAGATATCAAAAGATGGAAAGATTCCCATGATCATGGACTAGTAGGATTAACATAGTGAAAAGGGCCATCCTACAAAAGCAATTTACAGGTTCAATGTAATTCCCATCGAAATATCAACATAATTCTCTACAGACCTTGAAAGAACAATTCTCAATTTCATATGGAAAAACAAAAACAAAAACAAAAAGCCACAGAATTGCTAAAACAACCCTGTATAATAAAAGATCTTCTGGGGGCATCTCCATCCTCCATCTCAAGCTCTGCTTTGGAACAACAGTAATAATTATTTCTTTTAATCAATAAAATATTATAAAGATGCATTGAACATGCACAGGGACATTTAAGCCTTAAAGAATGTTAATGTCAATAGAACTTTAGTGTAAATGGCTACTTAATTAAATTTTGAGAGGATAGAGGGGAGAATGCTGAAGAAAACGTTGATCACTACAGCTGAATAGAAGATGCTCATGTGTTTGTGACAAAATGTGCTGCATAATTACAAAACAAGAAGAAACTATTAAAGTGTTTCATTGTAATAAGTGATAACCATTTGGTAATGTCACTTCTGTTTCTATTTTGTGGAATAGTTTGAAGAGAATTGGAGTTAGAATTTCTTTGAAGGTCTGGTAGAATTCTGCACTGAAACCATCTGGCCCAGGCCTTTTTTGGAAGGGAGACTGTTGATGACTATTTTAATTTAAATAGGGACTATAATGCTATTCAATCTTTCTACCTGACTTTGACTTAATTTTGGTAAAATGAATCTATCAAGAGAATTGTCCATTTCTTTTAGATTTTCAAATTTTGTGGTGTATAGGCTTTTGTAGTACAACCTAATGATTGTTTGGATTTCCTCAGTGTCTGTAGTTATGTCCCCCTTTTCATTTCTGATTTTGCTGATTTGGATAGATTCTTTCTGACTTTTAGTTTGTTTGATTAAGGGTTTGTCTATCTTGTTGATTTTCTCAAATAACCAGCTCTTGGTTTCACTGATTCTGTATTTGTTTTATTTGTTTTCAATTGATTGATTTCAGCCCTAAGTTTGATTATTTCTAGCCATCTGCTCCTCTTGGGTGTATCTGCTTCTTTTTTTCCTAGGGCTTTCAGTTGGGCCATTAAGTTACTTGTACGAGATGTTACAAATTTCTTCTTGAAGTACTTAGTGCTATGAATTTTCTCCTGAGCACTGCTTTCATTGTGTCCCATAAATTTGGGTATGTTGTACCTTCATTTTTATTAAATTCTAGGAAGTCTTTAATTTCTTTCTTTATTTCTTCCCTAACCAAGCTGTCCTTGAGTAGCAAGTTGTTCAGTTTCCATATGCATGTAGGCTTTTTGCTATTTCCATTTTTATTGAGGTCCAGCTTTAGTCCATCGTGGTCAGATAGAATACAGGGGATTATTTCATTTTCTTGTATCTGCTGAGGCTTCCTTTGTGACCAACTATATGGTCTATGTTGGAGAAGGTTCCATGAGGTGCTGAAAAGAAGGTATACTCTTTTGAGTTTAGGTGAAAAGTTCTGTAGACATCTATTAGGTCCATTTGATTTAGGACCTCTGTAAGTGCCTTTATTTCCCTATTTGGCTTCTGTCTAGATGATCTGTCCCTTGGTGAGAGTTGGGTGTTTAAATCTCCCACTATTAAGGTGTTGGGATCGATGTGTGATATAAGTTTAATAATGTTTCATTTATGAATATAGGTGGACTTGTATTTGGGGCATAGATGTTCAGAATTGTGATGTCCTCTCCGTGGATTTTTCCTTTGATGAAAATGAATTGCCCCCTCATCTTTTTTGATTAATTTTTGTTAAAAGTCTATTTTATTAGGTAGTAGGATAGTTACTCCCACTTGTTTTCTGGGTCCATTTGCTTGAAAAACATTTTTCCAGGCTTTTGCTCTGAGGTGGTGGTTATCTTTGTTGCAGAGGTGTGTTTCTTGCATGCAGCAGAATGTTGAATCCTGTTTCTGCACCCATTCTGTTAGTCTGTGTCTTTTTTATTGGAGATTTGAGTCTGATGATGTTGATAGATAACAGTGACCAATGAATGTTAGTTCCTTTTATGTGGAGTTGGTGATGTTAATGTGACTCATTGCTTGCTCTCTTTTAATTTTTGTTGGGAAATTATCTGTATCCTATGTTTTCTTGGGTGTAGTTGTTTTGTTGGATTGGAGTTTTCCTTCTAGTATCTTCTGTAAGGCTGGTTTGCTGTGTAGAAATTGCTTAAATCTAGTTTTGTAATGAAATATTTTGATTTCTCCATCTATGTTGACTGAAAGCTTTGCTGGGTATAGTAGTCTGGGTTGGCATCTGTGGTTCCTTAAAGTCTGCATGACTTCTGTCCAGGCCCTTCTGGCTTTCATAGTTTCAGATAAAACTATTGTGATTCTGATAGGTCTACCTTTATATGTTACTTGGCATTTTTTCCCTTGCTGCTTTTAATAACTTTTCTTTCTTCTGTAGATTTAGTGCTTTTACTATTATGTGCCATGAGGAGTTTCTTTTCTGGTTTAGTTTGTTTGGTGTTCTGTAGGCCTCTTGTCTGATTGTTGACATCACTTTCTTTAAGTTGGGAACATTTTATTTTTTTATTTTTTTATTAATTTATTTATTTTTATATCAATCACAGGTAGGTACTTTGCATCCCAGGCATAGCCGCCTTCCTCATTCCCTCCCACCGTCCCACTCCCTCCCTTATCTCCCTCCTTCCCGCCCCCTCCAAGTCCACCAACAGGGGAAGACCTACTCCCCTTCCATCCAACCCCAGCTCATCCTGTCTCCTCAGGGCTGGCTGCAATGTCCTCCCCTGGGATCTAGCCAGTCTGTCACTCCCCAGCTTGTATGGGGGAGGGTCAAAGAGTCAGCCATCAAGTTCATGACTGAAACAGTCCCTGTTTCCCTCACTAGGGTCTTCAGTCCTACAAGGAGCTATCATGGGCCCCATCTGTGCAGGGGTTCCAGGCCATATCCACACATGGTCCTTGATTATAGAAACCGCCTCATACAAGACCCCTGTGCCCTGCTCAGTTTGGTCTTTGTGGAGCTCTTGTTTTCCCCAAGATTCAACAACCTTCCCCAGATCTATCATTACTTCTCGCCCTCTGCCAAAGTCTTGATCGTGAGTCTTAATATCTGCTCTGATAC
>JAQQSO010006532.1:0-11255 GCA_028658305.1 Pachyuromys duprasi
AACCAGACACACTAAACCGGTTAGAAGAAAAAGTGGGGAAGACTCTAGAACTCATTGGCACAGGAGACTACTTCCTGAATAGAACACCAACAACACAGGCTCTAAGATCAACAATCAACAAGTGGGACCTCATGAAACTGAAAAGCTTCTGTAAAGCTAAAGAAACTGTCATCAAAACAAAACGACAGGCTACAGACTGGGAAAGGATCTTCACCAACCCTATATCTGACAGGGCTAATATCCAGTATATATAAAGAACTCAAGAAGTTAAAAAGCAACAAATCAAGTAATCCAATTAAAAAATGGGGTATGGAGCTAAAGAGAGAATTCTCTGTAGAGGACTGTAGAATGGCAGAAAAACACTTAAAGGCATGTTCAAAGTCCTTAGCCATCAGGGAGATGCAAATCAAAACGACCCTGAGATTTCACCTTATACCTGACAGAATGGCTAAGATCAAAAACTCAAGTGACAACACATGCTGGAGAGGATGTGGAGAAAGAGGAACCCTCCTCCATTGCTGGTAGGAATGTAAGCTGGTACAACCACTCTGGAAATCAATTTGGTGTTTCCTTAGACAATTAAGAATAGTGATTCCTCAAGATCCAGCTATACCACTCCTAGGCATATATCCAAAAGATGTTCAAGTACATAACAAAGACATTTGCTCAACTATGTTCATTGCTGCTTTATTTGTAATAGCCAGAACCTGGAAAGAACTCAGATGCCCCTCAGTTAAGGAATGGATACAGAAATTGTTGTACTTTTACACAATGAAATACTGCTCAGCAACTAAAAATAGGGAAATCACAAACTTTACAGGCAAATGTTGGGACCTGGAAACGATCATCCTAAGTGAGGTATCCCAAAAGCAGAAAGACACACATGGTATATACTCACTTATATAGACCTATAAGATAGGATAAACATACTGAAATCTAAACACCTAAAAATGATAATCAAGAAAGGGGACCTGGGGCAAGAGAATTAATCCTCACTTAGAAAGAAAAATTGGATGGACATTGTATGGAGAAAACAAGCAACAAGGCAAGAGCCTACCACAGAGGGCCTCAGAAAGACTATACCTAGCACGGTATCAAAGCAAATATTAAGAAATATAGCCAACCCTTTGGCAGAGTGCAGGGAATCATATGAAAGAAGGGGGAGTTAGTATGACCTGGAGAGGGCAGGAGCTCCGCAAGGACCAAATTTATCAGGGCACAGGGGGCTTTTATGAGACTGTCTCTCCAACCAAGGACCAAGTATGGTTATAACCTAGAACCCCCGCTTGTATGTAGCAAATGGTAGCTTAATACCAGAGTGGGTACACCAATAAGGGGAACAGGGACTATTTTGGACATGAACTCAGTGGCTGGCTCCTCGACCTCCCTGCCCCCGAGGGAGGAGCAGCCTTGCTAGGCCACAGAAGAGGACATTGTAGCCATTCCCGAAGAGACCTGATAAGCTAGAGTTAGTTGGAAGGGGAGGAAGTTCTCCCCTATCAGTGGACCTGGAAAGGGACAGGGAGGAGATGAGGGAGGGAAGGGCGGGATAGAGAAGGGATGGGGGTAGGGGCTACGGCCGGGATACAAAGTATATAACCTGTGATTAATAAAAAATAAAAATGTTAAAATTTGTAAAAAAGAAGTAAATAAAAAGTAAAATAATTATATAAAAAAAACAAGGTGAAAGCAAATACTCATGTAAGGATACCAGATCATTAATAGACCGAACTGAACACACACAGAGTTACTGGGAGAATACTCTATGAAGAGAGATGGGGGAAAGGCCATCTCTATTTCAAAGAGAGGAACCTGGATCTCAGAATATACTAACTCCTGAAATACTGATCTTAGACTTGTAATTTCCAAAACTATAAGACAAAAAATATTTGAAGCCCTACAAGTTATAGCACTCAGTTATGCCAGCCAGGCAAAGCAATGCAGTGGTGGGCTATACAAACATTAATGAGACGAAACCATCTTTGATACAGATGAACCTTGAATCTATTGCTCGGATACCTTTTATAAAGATCATATGAATATGTCTAAGGGTCTTAAGACCACAGAGATAGATTCTGGACTGATGGCTTTTCATATGACTGGATGCTAAAGACAAGCATTGGCCATCAGACTTGGAAAGAAGTATGAATATGCCTCTGAGGCCCGTACTGAAATTAATTTCATTGACTCCTTGATCTTATAATTGTCCTCTTCAGATTTGTGATGTGGGTTGTTACAGCAGATATAAGTAATGAGTGAAGAGACTATTACATAAAGAAGAATATCCTCTTGTGCAGGGTTATGTGAAAATAATGGATGCACAGAAGAAGCAACATGCATGGCCTAAAAAGCAGTTGGTCTCAAAAATGTTGAAAGTGCAATAGTGGGTCCCATGATATCTCAGAAGGGAGAGGGAACCAAGTTACAAATGAAGAGGAACAAAAAGTTCTGTGTTTTGCCTAATACGGTGACTACTGGCAATAAGTACATACAAACACATTAAACATGCATGCTTATGTATATACATATATTATATATATATATGTACATATATTATAACATAATGAATACACATGGCATAGCAAAATGATCATACCACTAATATCTATAACTTTTAGGTTTTATATATCAATTAAAAATAAATTAACCACAGCGTTGCAGTGATAAAAAAAAATAAAATAAAATGGTGCGCTATAATCTAATTTTGTCAAATTTAAAGTAACCACCCCTCCATCCAGTTACTGGTATATTTTCAGAAACACATACAAAAAGAGATATGTACCAGTGTTAATTGTTGTTTCTGGGTGAAGGACTTTGAAGTGACTCCTTTCACTTTGTTTCTATATTGTTTGATGCTTATTTACAGTTGCAAACAAACACTAACTGGAAAAATTTAAAAATATCTCATATAAAGGAACATAAAACAGAGGAAAAGAATTGCTAAAGCAATAACTTATCAGCATATAAAACTGAAATGTTTGAACTCATGTGTTAATGAAAAATCATTCTCAGTAATCCATAGGAAAAGCTGGAATCTAGAACTAAGCATTAGTTTTTGGCCTATATAGCCACAATGGACATGAGAAGAAAAAAGTAAACTTGTTTTTTTTCTTTTTACTACTACTTTATAGAATGAACTCCTAACATACTTAAGAAAGCTTTCCCCATCTAAGTTGGTGAAAAATTAATTTGCTGTTATCATATTTGCTGTGTAAGTTAAGATAATAAATATTTGAAATTTATACCTCTTTTTAGATATTAGTCAAAATATCAAATGAATTACAGAGTCTCAATCACCTTCTTTTCCTTTAAAATAGGACTTAATATCCCAGCAAACAAATGAGTTTCAGTATCCACACTACACATTTCTAGTGACCAAGCAAAGATTTTTGTCTATGTATTTTTATTCATTCATCTGTTAAATAATTTCTGCAGAGTCATCTAACTATGGGCAAATCTCAAGAATTCAGCTCAAGGCACAACTATGCTCTATTTCATTAGATTACTTTTGGCAAATGGTGCTGGAGTTTTACAATAGTTTTCAAACATCTAATAGGTAATCCTGTGTAATTGTGCCATTGTCTGATAGTGAAACAAAGGTGCAAACTCTGTGGTGCCATGATCCCTCCATTTATGCTTTACTGCAAAGTATTCTGGCCAAGTAATCCCTCTCAACTGCCATAATTAATAAACTGCAGAATTTACTACAATGTAGGCTTTTAATTTATGAAGATACACCAAGAAGAAAAAGGAACAAATTCTACAAGTAAATCCTGGAAGCCAAATTCTCTCTCTTTCTATGTGATAGCATAATGTTTGGTCAACATAGAAGCACCTAATATCTTTTTTAGAACCTTAATGACTTAGCAGTCTTAATTTGAGTCTTCTAAATTGGTACACTGAAAGAAGACTCACTCATTATTTGATGTGACTGCTAGACCTCAAGATTACTTTGCCTCACTGCCTCTTTGATGTGACTGCTAGACCTCAAGATTACTTTGCCTCACTGCCTCTTCTGAGAAAAAGGAAGTAAAAGAAAATGTAACTCAAGCTTCTACTTCAAGTTATATACAAGAATATTTGTTTTGTTTTCATGCATTGACTATTTATTGGGCACCTGCTATGTACCAAGCAATGGTCTCTAGGGCGAGCACAACAAATAAGACAGACAAGTAATACAGTGTTATAACAAATAGGTTCCTGGAATACAACCTCTAAACCTCTTGGGATCCATAAAATGGTGAATGTCTTCTGTATGTTAATAAGATGTTTAGTGGCCAGAATGCTGAAGATAGCTTCAGGAACAAGAAAGCACAGTTGGAAGTCTAGGAGCTTGTTCTAGAAGGCTTCAGGCACTGAAGAGGGGCTGAGGATTTAATTGATCATCAACCACCTCATAAAACTCCAAAGCATAGTATAGAGTGATTCAAGAATGTCAAATACATAGAGATCCCTGAAGGGAGGCACAATGAGAGAAGGTATAAAGGCTAAATGACCTTCCCCTAAATCTTATCTTATGCATCTCTTCATGTGCCTGTTGATCTATATCCTTCATTATCACAATAAACAAGCAAATGTGTTTCCCTGAGTTCAATAGCCCAGCTTAATACATTACTCAAACACAATGAGCATGTAGTAGGAACCACTACCTTGTTACCTCCTATATCTTTTATCAGCAGTATCAATAAAAACAACAACAAAAACCAAACCTTACTGTCTGGAATTAGCAACTAAAATAATAAGAATATTGGTACTGAGCCCTTTACCGTAGAGATCTTATGCTATCTCACGCTAGAGTGCATAAAAATTGAATTATCTTATAGGAAACTCAGCTGGTAACCCATGGAGAATTTCTTGCTTTATGATGAAAATTCCTGTATATAAACAAAAGTTCAAAAGTTGAGTGTTCTAAGGTTAACTGGCTCTATGACCAAGGAAGGGAAAATAGTTTTCCCACAGAAACTTATTTTCCTACAGGGAATATAAAATTGTACAACCACTTTGGAAATCAATCTGGCACTTTCTCAGAAAATTAGGAATAGTGCTACCTCAAGATCCAGCTATACCATTCCTAGGCATATATCCAAAAGATGCTCAGCCATACAACAACAACATTTGTTCAACCATGTTCATAGTAGCTTTATTTGTAATAGCCAGAAGCTGGAAAAAAACCTAGATGTCCCTCAATGATGGACTGGATACAGAAATTGTGGTACATTTAAACAATGGAATACTACTCAGCAATTACAAAAAAAACGAAATCAAGAAATGCAGACAAATGGTGGGAACTAGAAAGGATCATCTTGAGTGAGGTAAAGCAAAAGTAGAAAGACACACATAGTATATACTCACTCATAAGTGGTTATTAGACATAAAACATAGCATAAACAGACTAAAATCTATAGTCCTAAAGAAGCTAAACAAGTAGGACCCTAGGGAGATACTCAATCTTCATTCTGAAGGGCAAATGCTATGACATTGGAAACAGGCAAAGACAGGGTACAGGAGAGGAGCCTACCACAGAGAGCCTCTGAAAGACTCTGCTGATCGAGGTATCGAAGCAGAGGCTGGGACTCATAGACAAACTGTGCAGAGTGCATGGAATCTTATGGAAGAAGGGGAGCTAGAAAGACCTGGATAGGACAGGAGCTCTATAAGGAGACCAACAAAGCCAAAAAATCTGGGCTCTGCCCCTGCAGAGACTGATATCCCAGCCAAGGACCATGCATGGAGAGGACCTAAAACCCTTGCTTAGATGTAGTCCACAGACTCAGTCTTCAAGTGGGATCCTTAGTAAGGGGAGCAAGGGTTGTCTCTGTCATGAACTCAGTGGCAGGCTCTCTGATCACCTCCCCCTGGTGGGTGCAACATTGCCAGGCCACAGAGGAAGACAATGCATCCAGGCCTGATGAAACCTGATAGACTAAGGTCATATAGAAGGGGAAGAGGACCACCCCTATCAGTGGACTAGGAGAGAGGCGTAGTTTGCAGCTAGGAATTGTTAGATTGCAATTGGGGTAAAATCTCTTCCCAGCCCAGTAACTTTTCCAGTATGTGTGTATGGATATAGATGTGGCTATGTATTGAGATATAGTGCTAGCTCATGGGTTAACTATACTTTTAACATCTAGCCAGAATCAAATGCTTGGGGAAAGCCTTGTTCTTTAGTTGATGTTGTCAACCTCAAAATAGACAAATAATTCATTTTCTCATAGAACACATCAAGACCATCAAGATTAGTAATCAAATATATGCCCATCGTGCTCTCAGGAATCAGTGGGATACAATATGGAAATCATGGGCTTTGGAGGCAAACAGACCTGAATTTAAATCTAATGTCTATACACAAATTACCATTTGTGTAACTTTAGACAAATAACCAAACTGTTTTCTGCCTCTGTTTTGTCCTGAATAGTGGAAAACATTGCAGAGAATAACAAAGACTACAGTAATAATCAGCAGCTGTGAGAAAAACTACCTTGATAAACTTTTTATAGTTCATTATTATAGATTTTGTAAGAGAGGGTCTTGTATAGCCCAGGCTCACTTCAAAATGTCTGTATAGTCAAGGATGACCTAGAAATACTGACCCTCCTGCCTCTGGCACCAAAGTGCTTGGATTGAAGGTATGCACCACCATGCATGTTTTACAAAATTCTTATATACAGTTTCTTTGTGCTATCTAATGTACCTCTCTGGGAACAGAAGTTTTGGTAGTTTGGCTGTGAGTCTTAACTTTTAAAGGCTGAGCTATCTCTCCAGCCCTAAAGTACCTCTGAGAAGCATTGCTTTACATTCATGTGGTAATGATTGTTTACCCTTCTGGAAACAAAGCCTTGAATGCTCATTAGCTTAATATATTCATTTTTCTTATTCACTTTCATGGCTGGGTGTGAGTGAGGGGGGATACAAGGCTGCTCTCCTACAAGCAATCACTCTTAATATCTTGTGATGCCATTTTAAATATTGGTGTTTGAAATCTAGGTGAAGGCAAAGGAAAACCATGGATTATCACAAAGGAGTTTAATTACCAATTCTAGAAGTAGTACATTATAATTTTGCACACATTCCATTAGCCAGACACAGTAACACAATTCCAAAGCAACTGCAACGGAGTCTAAGACATGTAATCCCCTTGTATATGAAAGGAGAAGTGGAATGGTTTGACATATAAACATTTTCTGTAACAATATTCTTTGATTTGGGGGCATAATGCAATTTTAGAAGATTAGAGCCTTTCCAGGCCAGTTTTACTTGGAATTTTACCAATATATATGGTTTCAGAAATATGTTTTTGGTGTGTGTTCTTGCACAAATATGTGTATGTATTTAGAAGTACATCTGTGGAGGACAATGCAGCCAGTCCTGATGAGACCTGATAAGCTAGGGTCAGATGGAAGGGGAGGAGGACTTCCCCTACCAGTGGACTTGGAGAGGGGCATAGGAGGAGATAAGGGAGGGAAGGTGGGATTGGGAAGGAATGAGGGAGGGAGCTACTGCTGGGATACAAAGTGAATAAAGTGTAATTAATATTAAAAATAAAAATTTATTTTAAAAAACTGATTTAGGCAAAAAATGTTATTAAAAAGTACATCTGTATAGTAGAGTATATGCTTATGTCAGAGTGTGCGTGTGTGTGTGTGTGTGTGTGTGCTTACACATGGGTGTGAAGGTGCATGTATACGTAAGTGAATGGAGGCTGGAACTAGACAATGGATATTTTCTACTATGGCTCTCCAACTTTTCTTTTTCAGACAGGGTCTTTTACTGAGCTCAACATTTTTCATCTACCATGACCATCATGTTCTGGGGATTTGCTTGGATTTCCTTCCCTAGTATTATGTTTATGAACACTCACAACTACATCTAGATTTTCCGTGGATGCTGGAGTTCCAAACTCAGGTCCTCATGATTTTGTGATGGATACTTTGCCTATTGAGATGCCTCTCTGGTTCCCAACATTTTTATACATATTAAATATCATTTAAGACAATTATTTTATTATCTCTAGGAAGCTAAATTCATAAAGGACTGAACAAAATAAAATGGCTTTCATGGGCCAGTACAGTGGCCTGGAACTCAGCTAGACATAATTGAGTTTCATACTTGTCCAGTCCAAGAAACAGAGTCTGCATATTCACAACTTTGCCATAAGTGAGTATATAGCATACAGGAAGATCACTACAACATCAATAAAAATGTTATAATATGGCTAGGTAGGAAAGATCTTTAGAAATTTAAATATTTAAATTTTTTATTTAAATTTAAATTTAAATATTTAGAAATTTAAAATAAGGCTTAAACAGAAAATGCCTCATATTATTTCTTAGGAAGTCATACTCTAGACACATTTCTTCATCATCAGTTTGCAGATAAATCAAGAAGGATGTTGTTTTTCTCTCAAAAGATCTAAAGTATTTTCCTTCATTTTAATTCAACTTAAAATTTAAAGAAAGAGATTACAATATGATAAGATTTAGGTTACAGAATGCTGAGTTTTCAATGAGGATAAGAAAGAGGTATTACAAACACCAGAAATGCTGTTTTTAGCAAGTAGCAATGCAGGTTCCTTAACTTTTTCTAACAGTGTTGTGGTGAGGTCAGAGACTCTCTAAACAATCTAGGGAAAGACATCTATATATAAATTGAACTGTGACAAAAGTCTTAGGTACAATCTTAACTTTTTAAAAAATATTCTAAGGATTCTGAGAGAAAATTACAACCCAGTATAGACATGCACAGAAATAAGTTCAATAGATAAGTGTTAGTACATAAATGACTGAGAAAAAAGCAAACTGATTGAGGTGCCATCCACAGGATAGACAAAAAGATCAAAAACAAGATGAGAATGATGAGAAGAGAAAAGTAGCATTTATTTCTTAAGTGCTGAAAAATGTTTTTGTTTACACTTCCTGGCTGTGGAAATTAAAAATCCCTTAAAAATTGCTCAGTATTCACATTATGCAATTCATATAATAACAACAATCCACAAATCCTTTTCACTCAAGTTCTCCAGGAATACTAAAGCCATGCTTTATCTTCAAGGTCAATATTATTAGGCTAGATTAAAAGAGATTGAATAAACAAAGCTAGAGAGCAAATCTTCCACACAGCATCTAGCAAACCCTACCATCAAGGAAGATTGATTAACCTGTTCCCCCTATTTTCATAACTGAAAGTGGAACTGTTCCTCAATCACAAGAAAGCCTATTTTCAGGATATGTCCAGCTACATAACAAATAGACTACAATTTACTAGATGGTCTTTTGTTTTTAAATGTTGCATGTCAAAATTGTGTAGTAATATACACTTAGATCAAGAGATCATACTTCAGGAAAGCCATGTTGGCAAAATATGAAAGGCTATATTTAAGGTTATCCATGGAGCATTATTAATAAAAGAAAAAGATTGGTCACACTGAAAGCATTCATAAGGTACTGCTTGAATTAAGACATATTTATATAAAGTGAAGAAACATGAATAGAATATTAATGTTTACTAAGAAAAAGGAAGAATTCTATCAAACAAGAAGTCAAGGAAGCTGTCAAAGATGACTAAGGTTATATCTAAACACTCAGGCACTAACTTAAAGAAGCTTCTTTTGACCAAATATAGAAAAATTAGGAGATCAGAGAGAATAGGTTAAAATGTAAAAATGTGCTCAGTCCCATAGTTTTATAGAAATAGTCACTGTTCATTGTATGATTTTAGGTAAGTACCATGAACTAATTATACATTTGAAGTAAAAGAAAACCCAGAGTCAAACATAAAAGAGGGTTATCTGGGGACTTTTCTATTGCCTTGACAAAACACAATGACCAACTCAAATTATAAAAGAAGACATTTAATTTGAGACTTGTAGTTCTAGTGGGTTAGAGTCCATAATCATCTTGATGGGGAGCATGGTTGCAGGTAAGCAGAAGTAGCTAAGAGTAATATCTTGAGACAAGAGCCACTAGACAGAGAGAGAGAGCCAACTGAGAATGGCACAGGCTTTGAAATCTCAACGTCCAGCCCCGAGTAATACACCTCCTAATCATTCCCAAACAAACAGTTCCACCAACTGAAGACCAAACATTCAAATACATGAGCATACGGGGACCATTTTCATTTAAGCCACTACAAAGAAAGAAAATAATGAGATGGAAGAAACACAAACAAAAACTATATGTTAATATACTTATATGTTAATATACTTACCATTTTACTTTGCATAATTAGTGAACATAATTTTAAAATGTTAAATCCAAACAGACCTTGTTGAAAGTTGAAAGTAAAAGCAAAAAACAAACAAACAAGCAAAAAACCCAAAGCATTTCCTTTGCTATTTATCATATTTAACTTTTTAAAGTTTTGGTTGACCTAAATTATAAATTATAAATATAGTATATTGTGGCATTTCAACACATGTATAAAGTAATAGAGATCAACCCAGTGCAATTAACATCTAGCTCCCTTATTAATTTTTATGCTTGGAGCCTCCAATCTCTTCTTTTCATTATATATGCAATGAGTTATTGTGAACTATACGCATTGTGCATGCTGATATTATCAGTGAGGCTATATTAAAAACCCTCAGGCACCTGCTTAAAATTTTAACTTTCCAAAGATAAAAAAATTGGGGTATCAATTAGAGTGATTTCACTAAATTAAAAAGCACAAAATATGTTTTTAAAAAACTGTGAATTTAGAATGTCCAAGATGGCTGCCACTAGAGGACACTGTGTCTGAGGAGTAGGACAACAGAAATAACGCAGCGACCAGGAGACTGAACTCTGGGACCTAAAACGCCAGCACCCGTGATTGCCAGGTGAGCAGAACTCCCACGGTGAGAAAATCAAGTGGGAAAACCCTAGGGAGACCCAGTTATTCCCCGCAAAAACCTCCGGGTGACCAGCGGCGCACAGCTCTGATCGGAACGAGCAGCCACTGCGCTGGGCGCCCGCAGCCGCCATTATAGACTGGATCACACAGTCTCGCGGGCAGTATGAGAAGGAACCTGGTGCCGTGTTCACAGAACTGCACCCTACGAGCACACACTGCACCCGGGTTCTACTTCAACCCACGGGTGTGCGGCGGGCACGAACGGATCGCCAGAGCCACCCCAGTCTGAGAAAGGCGGGGGACCGTTTTGACCAGTTTGCACTCTGCGGGCACGGGCCACACGCTTCTGCCAGCAAAACCTCAGTCCGTGTGCCAGTCCGAGGGCAAGTCTGGGAGGAAACTGAGATCTGCTTCAACCCACTGGTGCGCGG
>JAQQSO010006533.1:0-11254 GCA_028658305.1 Pachyuromys duprasi
CTGTTATTCAGATCTGTCTGGGCTCCAGGAGTTGTTTGCCTGGATTCCACTGGTAGACCCACAGAACAGGGGCTTCAGTGTTGAGAATGCTGTCCCAAGAATCCCTATGATGACCACAGTAGATGTGTGGGTGGGAAGGATCCAATGACTGGCTGCTAGGGTAGAGGGACCCTGGATCTGGGACTCTGCACACACTCACTTGAAGGTGCACTCATTCTCTAGCAGGTCTACTCCGCAAGCACAGGGGTTTCCCCTGTTCTTTACTCTCAGATTTGGGCCTGCCTGGGCAAATGAGTGTGTAGGAGATCCGTCAGCTCAGTGTTGCTGCAGCTGCAGAACTTGGAGGCTTGTATAGTTGTCCTCTGGAAGTCTAGCCACAGCAGCAGAACAGGGAAGCCACCAGCACAGGTGCCTGCTGGCAGGCTTTAGGGAGTTCCTGTAGCTGTCTGCAGACCTGGTTGGGCTGGTAGAACCTGGTAGCCTGGTGGGCCTGGGTGGCCCATACAGTCGGCAACCCACCACTGAGGGACTCAGAGGCCTGCCTTCTCTGTCTCAGATACTGAGCAGGGTGTTCTGTGCTAGGAACACTGGGCACTGTCATCCACCTCTGCTGAGGAGGGTGGTCCCAACAAGGGGAAGTGCAGGGGGGTTGAATAGTCGCCACTCTCAGTCCCCGGAGAAGTCTGTGGGTGACCTGGATCCAAATGGTCTCAGCTCACAGGTTGTCTCCTCTGGCCCGGAAAGCCTTAATGTCAGTGTTCTGGCTTCAGCTGCCCCTCTACTCTCCAATAGCAGAGTTTCAGGTCCTCTGCCCCTCAGATAGGTTGATTGCTGGTTGCTGCCATCTTGGAACTTCCCATTTTTGAAGGTTTAACACCCACTATTGATAAAATTATTATCAGTTGAGAACTAGAAGGAATGATCTTCAACTGGAAAAAGAATGAATATAAATAGTTTATGCTGTACTCAAAATGATGAGGCCATTAGAATTATTATTGGTAAAATCAAAATGGTGCCCTGTCTCATCGATCTTTTGAAGACAGTGCTAGGCAGATATAAATACAGACTTATTAAAAACACAAAAATACAGATGGTTTTGCAGATGATATAATTGTATTTGTAGACATTGTATAAAATAATCATCTAATATTCCTAAAATAAACAATTTTGCCAAGTTTTCACAATGTAAGTTTTACATTAAAAAGTCAGCCCTTTTCTATGTACAATAAATGAACTAACAAAATTACAAATTTATGGTTTTGAAAACATCATGTTTTCCATTTATCTTTTAATATGAACATCACATAACGTTCCATCTCTCTAATTTACTGTTAATCTCTGTCTCTCTCCCTCTTGCCCTTTTTCTCTCTTCCTATTACTTTTGGTCTTTCACATGTCAGACATGGTGAAGGTCTCTTGAAAAATAGCTGGCAGTGGTATATATGGAATTTTCCCCAAACCTAGGACATTTTCCAGGAATATTGCCAACATACTGAATTATATGTTAATGTTACATTATTTTGCATTTTTTCACAACCACAGTATTCTATATATGTGATGTCTTTGCTGTTTTTTTCTTCAAGATTTTCCTTATAGGAATAACGGCTTTTTGGAAAATTTTGCTTACTTTTTTTTGACATTTTAAAAAAATCTAAGAAGCTGAAACACTACCAATGACTTCCTTACCTTGCTCAGTTCCCACCCATTAGAAGAGGAAGAGAACTTGCAAGCTTCCACATTCTAAGCAAAACTGCAAATCATGGATATTTTTTAATCAAGATAGAGTTTCTCTGTGTAGCCTTTGCTAACCTGAACTTGCTTTACAGAACAGGCTGGTCTCGAACTCACAGCTATCCACCTGCTTCTCTCTCCGTGAGTGCTGGGATTAACGGTGTGCACTACCATGCCTGGCTCAAAAAATGCAAATCTTGTTCCATCTTTTTATTTTCTTCTCATTAAATTGTATACTTGAAATTTTATTACCGACAAGTATTTGTCTTTTTTTTTCCCCCTGGCGGTTTGAAATGACTGCTTTAAAGCATTAGAGAAATTTATGATACTATAATTTTTGTTTATTTTTATATTTTAAAATTATGAGACAATAATTTACCCATTACTTTGAAAAATATAAGCAAAAAGATTGAATGACTACATCAACCATTCTGCCTATAGTGTTGAATAACTTACCCCAGAAATACCTTTGACTGTAAATAATTTAAATGAATTTCACAGTGGATTGGGCACATTCCAAGAAAAAAAATAGATTGTACTTAATCATAATCAACTCAGTTGCAGCTACCAAAATCCAGATGAGGGCCTCATTGCCACCCAGAAACAATTCATATAGTTTCTTTTGTAAGAATTTATTACACAGAATTTTAAAAAGGAGGAATAGGAGGATCACTGTGGGCATTTGTCAAAAGAATGATTTAGCGAATTGGGTGGAGTTTGATGTTTGAATGATATGCTTTCTATTTCTTCCCACATTGGATAGCATATGTCAGAAGTAAGAGCCAAATAGAGAACAGAGTTTCACTTCATTAATCACTTGGCAATGTTAACAATTCAAACCCTCTGGTAAAGTTACTACACCAAAGGCCTGTGGCTAGCAGCACAAATGAGACCTCTCCCTCTTGTTTCATGAGACTAATTATGAGGTTGTTTGGAAAGAAGTGTCTTGACTTAGCGGTATGGACTGGAATTTGGAACAGAGACAACATTTAAGGTTCTGATTGCCCAGATCTGCTTACACAATAAGACTTGCATTTGTTGGGGGTGGAGGAGGTAATCTACAGTTCATAGTGACAAGGCAGTGGTCCAGTAAGGGACCAAACCTAAATTCCTTTTTTCAATGTTGGTTACCGTGTATTACAATGTTGAAATGTTGAAAACAGTTTTATTTACAGGATAAAAACAGAACATACAATGCACCTTGGAGAACAGAATTTGGGGGGCAATATCTAAAGAGGTGAAAATAACCCCACTTTCAGAACTTTTGTTTTAAGCTGCATTGGATTTTTGGCTAATTGTAAAACTGAAAAAAAATTCTGAGTTGGGATCGAAAATTCTAATACTGCTTTGTGTCTGTGATGTGTAAAAATGTGTGTGTTCATTATGCATGCCGACATGGAGATGAATGTGCCTCAGTAGATGCATGGAGGTCAGAGGATAACTTTTGATGCTAGTCTATGCCTTTCACCATGTTTAAGATGACCCTCCTTTTCTGTTTGCTACTGCTTACTACCAGCTAGCTGGTCCACAAGCTTCTGGGCCTATCTCCTCTTCCAATTTACTACTGAAACAACGAGATTATGGTTGAATGATACTACACTCAGCTTTAGGTGCAGTGCAAGGATTTGAACTCAGGTCCTCAGGCTTGCATGGTGAATTCTTTACCCACTGTGCTATCTTTCCAGCCTAATTAAAAAAGAACATTTTTTCATTTTAAAAACTAGAGCTATTAGATATGAAATGTACTCAGGAAAAATGTTTGCAGAGTAGAGCATTGTTAAGAGTCTCACAGTGGTATCCCAGAAGCAGAAAGACACACACGATATATACTCACTTATAAGTGGATACTAGACCTATAATATCGGATAAACATACTAAAATTTGTACACCTAAAGAAGCTAAGCAAGAAGGAGGTCCCTGGGTAAGATGATCAATCCTCACTCAGAAAGACATACAGGATAGACATTGGAAGAAGGAGAAAACAGGAAACAGGACAGGAGCCTACCACAGAGGGCCTCTGTAAGACTCTACCCAGAAGCATATCAAAGTAGATGCTGAGACTCATAACTAAACTTTGGGCAGAGTGCAGGGAATCCTATAAAAGAAGGGGGACATCGTGGGATCTAAAGAGGACAGGAACTCCACAAGGAGAGCAACAGTACCAAAATATCTGGGCATAGGGGTCTTTTCTGAGACTGATACTCCAACCAAGGACCATTCATGGATATAACCTAGAACCCCTGCTCAGATGTAGCCCATGGCAGCTCAATATCCAAGCGAGTTCCCTAGTAAGGGGAACAGGAACTGTCTCAGACATGAACTCAGTGGTGGGCTCTTTGACGCCCCCCCACCCCTGAGGAGGGAGCAGCCTTGCCAGGCCACAGAGGAGGACTATGCAGCCACTCCTGATGAGACCTGCTAAGCTAGGGTCAGATGGAAGGGGAGGAGGACCTCTCCTATCAGTGGACTTGGAGAGAGGAATGGGAGCAGCTGATGGAGAGAGAGTGGGATTGGGAGGGAATGAGAGAGGGGGCTACAGTTAGGTTACAAAGTGAACAAACTGTAATTAATATAAAAAATAAAAATTTAATTAAAAAAAGAGTCTCACAGATTCTGACCCTGTGCTGTAGGTTATGAAATCTTCTACAGATTGTGGTTCTGCTTAAGGTCACATTTAGGGTGCCACATTTCTGAGCATGGCTGTAGCAGCTGCATTGTAGATGAGCTATATAAACTCTTGGACAGCTGATGGAAAGGAGTCTTAATCCCAAAACAGGTTACTATTTAATTCCTGTTCTTGAGTTTGTAACCGAGTAATGTCTTTTTGCTTCCAGTTAATTGTCTCAAGTCTGAAAATCTCCTTGCCATAGGAGAGACAGGAAGAGAAATGAAGAGTGATTATGGACTGATATTAACCTTGAAATTTAATCATTTATTTGTGATACTGTTATTATTGAGAAATTTTACTTTATTTTTAAATTCTATTACTGACAACATTGTTTGGCCCTATGCTTTTCCTTATTCTTAATTATTTTTAAATACTTTTTTTATTTCCTTGCAATTTTCCTACAAAGATATTTGATAATTTAGTAAATATGTTGCCACTTATTTTATGGCTAGTCAGTAATGATAAATATAAATTAAGTAGGAACTAATGTCAGTTTAATTGGGAAATAGTAAGATCTTTATTTTACCAAATACAGAATTTAAAAGTTTTAATTTATTGTGTATACGTGCGTGTGTATGTGTGTTGCTTGCATAGATGCCTCTTCATCATGTGTATGTAGTGTCCACAAAGATCAGAAGAGGGCATTAGATTCCCCTGGAACTGGAGTTATAGTCCACTGTGAATCATCATGTTGGCAATCAGTTCTAGATCCTCTGAAATAGCAGCCAGTGCTTTTAACTACTGAGCTGTCTCTCCAGTCCCATAAATATGTTTTAGTTATCTTTGCTCTCATAGAAGTATTTTGTTTCACTTGCCTCATCTGAAAAAGGAAATAAGGCTCAGAGACAAGTTAAATAACTGTTTCAAGATCACATGGTGACACGCAGGAACCTTTGGCAATCATAGCTTGAATCTCAGTACAGTGATGTTTATACCTATACAATGTTACCTTGGTCTTCCAGTTTTTATCCTGAGACAAATTTTTACAAATCATATACGTATTCATAGACAACAGAGTTACTGAGTAGAAGGCGAGGAGCCTATGCTCATTGACATAAGATCTTAAATATTTTCCTCAGGTAGGATGTTTACCTTTACCAACTAGACCTAGCATAAGTGTTTCACATGTGGTCTTCTCTGTCCACCCTGCTGATCTTATCACGTCATCCCATGATTTACAAGCTAATGCTGGCTTTCTCTATCTAAGCTGAGAGAAAAAAAGGAAGCAAATGCTTTGTTAAACGAAACCGATGTATTACATTGCTAAAATTCCCCCAAAGAAATAGTGTCAATATTTACATATAAAACATCTTAAGCTCACACACATCTGGACTGAAATGTGTCTAAATCTACTAAGCTAATTTGGAAAGCCTTGCCACAAGAATTAACATGCTAACAAATGTGAGAACATATTGATTTAAAGGGAAATGATCAAATAGGCTGTTTTAAACTGTTATTTATTCTTTCCAACTCAAAGTGCCCTACTTACTGTTAGCTTTGTATTTACAGTTTGTAGAAACCTGTTATCAATAGCAAATACAGAACTAGTCGTATCTTCTTTTGTCTACATAGTGTCTGTTCCACTTGTAAGTTAAAACCTATGATAATAGCAAGGACAACAGTATTTAAAACCATAATTTTATTATTAGTATTTGGTAATATTTATTTGTATTATGTTTTTATTAGTTCTTTGACAATTTTGTTCAATGAATTTTAGTTATATATATCTCGCCTCCAACTCTCCCAGGTCAACCCTCTCTCTTTACTGACCCAACTTTGTGTCCTCTTTTTAAAAACCCTTCAAGGCCAATTTATACCTACATACACTCTTCGATGTGTGACCTAACACTGGGACATATCCAACTTACCATGGACTACACTCTCAATGAACACTGATTTTCCTCTTCCTAGCTATTATCAGTTGACAATAGCTACTTGGCTAGAGGTAATCAAATTTTTATAACTCTGATCAAGTGGCTGCCATTATCTTCTCTTATAGGTTTCTAAAAATTCAGGAAAGTTAGGTATCTTGCTCAAGTTTGACAAATATATTATTAGCACATTAGTTCTCTGTGATTTTCCATTTCGTCTTTGAATGTATTGCAGTATTTCAGTTCTTCAGTCTTCTTGAGTGATTGGATGAGGTATTATCATCATCATGTTAATTATTACTCAGGTCTCCATATGATATCTGTCTGTATCTTTTTGCTTATGGAGGAAGAGGTGGAGAGGAAAATAATAAGGGAGGGTAGAAGGGAAGAGGAAAGGGAGGGAAATGACTTTTAAGAAAATGGCTTATATAGTTATAGTACTGGCAAGACAAGAATTTACATCATAAACAAGGCTGCTAGACACATAGTTAAGAGTGGACAGACATTTTAGTATAGAGTCTGAAACTGAAGCCTGGAAACATGGGCAGATATTTTTGTGCTGTAATCAAAGACTGGAATTCTTTTCTTGGGTTACTTCAGTCATTGCCCTTAAGGTCATTCTAAATGTGTATCACATTATGAAGATTATTGGCCTACTTAAAGTAAATCTGTAGCAAATGTTACTTGCATCAAAAATAACTTTAATAACATTTAAACTAATGTGTCTATTAAAAATCACTTGGTCACTGTAACCTAGAGATGCTCGTGTTGCTATTAATCATTATAAGAACATCGAATCTGAGTAAGAAATAATTGTGGGATGCCTTTAAAATAGACTACAATTATTCTTCATAGGTGTGTACATGTGTGTGAGTATACATGTTTGAGTGTGTGTTTCATATTGAATGTGTATGTGTGTGGTTTTGTGCATATGCTTATCTTTGTGCCAGATATTGACACTGGGTGTCTCATTATATTCTTTCCACTTCAGATTTTCAGACAGGATTCCTCACTGAACCTGGAGGTCACCAGAAAGCCTGCAGGGATTAGCCTGGCTTCACAACCTGACAGTGGGGTTATGGACTCATGCCACCTTCCCCGGCTTTCATGTGGGTGGAAACTGAGCTCAGGTCCTCAGGTTTGTGCAGGTTGTACCCACTAAGTCATCATATCAACCCACCTAATGATTGCTCTCTCCTGTGATTCATGTTTTGATTTAATTCCCTCATCTTGGCCTGGGCCTCTAGAACTATGTCTAGCCATTAATTATTATAAAAGTTATAGAATCTCTTGATACAAAGAGATTGTGGCTTCCAACTGGTGTAACTTGTGACTCCCTTGTGTGTTTCAGAGGAACCAATTTCCTTACTATGGAGGAGCTATTGTGGCAAAGAGTGACATCTCCAGACAACAGCATTGCAGACTTGGGACCTGGAATCTGACAGTGACTGACCTTGGAAGCAGGACTCATTAGGTAAGAGCACTTGCTTCTCTCGCAAGGGACCCTTGTTCAGTTCAGGCACCCATATGACAGTTCACAAACATCTGTAACCGTAGCTCTAGTTCCAGGAGATCCGATCCCTCTTCTGAACTCTGTGGGCATCAAATATTAATGTGGTACACATAAATAAATGCAGGAAAAACACTTGTACACATGAAATACACATAGATTAATATTAGAAGATGCTAATGAAGGTTAGTGTACTCTACGACAGATAAAACAGCCATCATCATCTTGCTTCTAAGTTTGATACAGCTGAGATGTATTTCCCCTTTCCTTCCACTGAATTTTTAGTGAGGATATATAGATATCATTGAGAAACACAGAATAAGGTCATCATAAATTTCTAAGGCACTATATATATGTATATATGTATATATGTATATATAATTCTTCTGAAAAAATAGAAACAAAAACTGAACAGAAGCTATTTTTTTAATCTAATACCAAATGGTAAGCCCTGAAAAAGCACATACAAATAACATTATACAGACCGAAGAGATTGTATTTAGGAATATATACGTATATGCGTATACATAAATGCATGTAAGAACAATTAATGAAAAAAGTCATGAAAATGACAGAAAGCAAGAAGGTATATATGGGAGAATTTGGAGGGAGTAGAGGGAAGAGGAAAATTAATTTATTATAATCTGAAAAACAAAAGAAACATCTTTAAAAGAAAATATCTGAGGATAGAGTATAAGAACAACTTTTTAAATATTTATTTGCAGTTTTCATCATACATTTATGTTTTCAGGCTTTTGTACATACATACATTGTTTGTTGAGCATATTCTCTCTCACACCTCCTGGTTTCCCGCACTCCCCCCCACTCTCCTGTTGGCTAATTTTGTCCCTCTAGACAGTTTTTTGTCCCTCTTATTTTTGTAAAATATATGTACATAATTTCATATACTTATATAAAATCTGGGAATGTCAAATGAGAGAAAACATAACTCATGTTTTCTGAAATCAACTTAAGTCACTTAGCATGATGATCTACAATTGCACCCATTTTCTTACAACCTCCAAACTTTATTCTTATTTATGGCTGGAAATTCCAATGTGTGTATATGTATTACATATTTCTTATCCTTTTATCTTTCATTGGACTCACAGTATTGTTTCTTCTTGAGAAATCTGATGTTTCAAAACACAAATAAGAAATCGAACCAATTCTTTATTAAAATACAGCTATCCCATATACTTACAAAAAATTCTCATGCATGTCATAAACTTACTGAACATTACATAAAATTACTTTTCACAACTAAATGATTTCCTAGTGCGTGAAGATGCCAGATCTACCTGTCTGTCTGACTGTTTGTCTGTCTATCCCTCTATCAGTCTCTCTCTCTCAATCAATCACCTATCTGTCTGTCAACAATCTGTCTATCTATCTGTCTGTCAACTATCATTTATCTCACTCATGTTGGGCATGATCATTGTAATGACTTACTGTAATTTGTATGTTCAAAGTACAACAGCATTTCTAAGCAATGACCCACAGATGGAGCTACTAGATTTGGAAAATCTAGTTGGGCTCCACAGATCTGGTTAGCCATATATTTTGGGGGAAGAATGGATAGGTTTAAAATGATGCAAATTTCAGATTATCTCTGGTTACCTTACAACAAAAGAGCAGGTTCTAAAACTATCCTCTTATAAAAAAATTGGCATATCATCAATGAATGACACCAAGACTTTTAATAATTAATACAAACTAAGCTCATCAATTTTGTTGACATCCAAATTATTGATCGATGTTTTGATATAGTGATGTTTCAGTCATTTGTTTTTATATTTTGGTCAAATTTGAGATATCACAGTATTAAATCTTCATATCACATGTAAGTTACTTGGTTAAAAATTATTTAACACAATGTGAACTTGTAAGCATATCTGTAATGATAACATATTTCTCTATACCATAGAATTAAACATGAGAAATTTTCATAAGTCTTAGGCTGTCACATATTCCCATAGCTGTACATTTGAACATATCACATTTATTGTCATATTTTATAAGTTTTTATCAAGTGTCTTTAGTAATGTGCCAATTATTCTTGATGATGGTGGAATAGCATTACTTAGGTCAAGTAATGTCTTTAACAGGCATCACTGTAGTCCTTTGCTGATTTACACTTGGAACTGGTTACTATACTTCCCCAATGATGCAACCTCAATCCTGAATGCAAGCAGATGCAACTGAGAAATTTTATGAATGGTTTCATAGCTGTAGAATTTTGAGAACTTTACAGTCTTTTTATTTTATCCTTTCATTGTCATTTATATTTCAAAATGGAAGTTTTTCTGCTGTTGTAACCTTCTCAAGAACTTCTGGGAATTTCATGGCATCTCATAGGCTCCAGCTACTAGAAAGGGAGCTTTGGCATTAATCTTTTTTAGATGATCCCATATCTGTTTCTAGTTTATCTTCAGAGGTCTGAGATAACATAGGGTTTTGATCCTTCCAAGGTACTAGCAAAAGGTCATCCACCCACATCCTTGCATTTCTCCCAGGGGAGGAATCCCTGGCATTCATTCTCCTAAGTTTAGTTTATTTTTCAGTCTGGCTAGGCTAAGAACTTCTCATTTCATCAGACAGTACTTTTCTTTGGTCAACATTTCCCCAAGTTTATATCATTCCAGTCACATATTGTCAAATAAAGGAGCCAGAAGTTATCAGGCTGGAGTTTTTGTATTTACCATTAATAACCCCTGAAATCCTTTCATCTTTCACTCATTGCTCAATTCTAACGTCACTTATACATCATTTGCTTTTCATTATAGTAGCAGTCTTTTTCTAATTGTGAAATCTTGAATAGTTTCTTTATGCTTCTACTACTACACCAAGTTAGTAGCATAAAGTCACAAAACTTTATTATATGGAGGTCAGAAGTTCTAAAGTAAAAGTAACAGTAAGGCTGTGTTCTTTGGGGAATCTAGTGGAAAAAAATTTCCCAGGCTTTTGTAGCTCCAGAGATTATCTGTAATCATTGGCTCATGAACCCTTACTCCATCTTCAAAACCAACAGTGTAGTAACTTACAAACTTTCCCTTTGACATTTGCTTCTCTGCCTCTGCCTTATAAGAAGCCTGTGATTCCGCAGATGTGGATGAAGAGAGGTAATTGGGCATAAGATGGAATGGGAAGGAAAAAAAAGGGTGGGGAGAAGGGGGTGGGAAGTGAGAGGGCTGGGAACAAGAAGGGAAACTTGGGGGGGGGGGAGGCATCTCTTTGTCAAGCTGAAGGCCTGCAACAGGGTAGGCTCCTGGGAGAATATATGACTCTAGCTGAGACTCTGAACAGGGGTAAGGGACAGACATGAAGACTGAAGTGACTATCTCCTAGCCAGGCAGGACTAGTGGGAGGAGAGGAACAACAACCCACCAACAAAACCTGTGATCCAAAAATTATCCTGCCTACAAGAAGTGCAGGGAGAACAAGGGAACAAAACTTGAGGGAAAATCCAAACAA
>JAQQSO010006534.1:0-2500 GCA_028658305.1 Pachyuromys duprasi
TAGGGTTAGGGTTAGGGTGGGGGTGGTTAGGGTTAGGGGATAGGGGTTAGGGGTTAGGATTAGGGTTAGGGGAGGGTTTAGGGTTAGGTTTAGGGTTAAAGTTAGGTTTAGGTTTAGGTTTAGTGTAAGGGTTAGGGTTAGATTACGGTTAGTGTTAGGGTTAGGGGTGTTAGGGTTAGGGTTTATTGTTTAGGGTTTAGGTTTTAGGGGTTAGGGGTTAGGGTTAGATTAGGGTTAGGTTTAGGGTAAGGGTAAGGTTTAGAGTTAGGGTTAGGGTTAGGGTGAAGGTTAGTGTTAGGGTTATGGTTAGGTTTAGGGGCGTTAGGATTGTGGTTAGGATTAGGTGTTAGGGGTAAGGGGTTAGGGGTTGGGGTTAGGGTTAGAGTTTAGGGTTTAGGGTTTGGGGTTTATGGCTTAGGGCTTAGGGGTTATGGTTAGGGGTTAGGGTTAGGGTTAGTGTTAGGGGTTGGGCTTAGGGGTTAGGGGTTAGGGTTAGGGTTAAGGGTTGGGGTTAAGTTTAGGGTTAGGGGTTAGGAGTTTGGTGTTAGGTGTTGCAGTTAGGGTTAGGGTTAGGGCTTAGGGTTAGGGGTTGGGGTTGATGTTAGGGTTAGGGGTTAGGGTTAGGGTTAGGGTCATGGTGTTAGGATTAGGGTTAGGGTTAGGGTTAGCTTTAGGGTTTGCTTTTGGGGGGTTAGGGTTAGGTTTAAAGTTAGCTTTAGCATTAGGTTAGGGTTAGGGTTAGGGATATGGTTAGGGTTAGGCGGGGTTAAGGTTAGGGTTAGGGTTTAGGGGTTAGTGGTTAGGGCTTAGGGCTTAAGGGTTAGGGGTTAGGGGTTAGGGTTAGGGTTAGGGGCAGTTACGGTTAGGGTTATGGTTATGGTTAGGGTTAGGTTTAGTGGTTAGTGGTTAGGGTTAGGGGTTAGAGGTTAGGGTTAGGGTTAGTTTAAGGTTAGGGTTATGGTAAGGGTAAGGGTTAGGGTTAGGGGATATGGGTTAGTGAATAGGGTTAGGGATTAGGCATTAGGGGTTAGGACTTAGGGGTTAAAGTTAGGGTTAGGTGTTATGGTTAGGTTTAGGGTTAGGGGGTTACTGTTAGATTTAGGGTTAGCAGTAGGGTTAGGGGTTAGGGTTAGGTTAGGGTAAGGGTAAGGGTAAAGGTAAGGGTTAGGGTTAGGTTTAGTGGGTAGGGGATAGGTGTTAGGGGTTAGGGGTTATGGCTTATGGTTAGGGTTAGGGTTAGCGTTTAGGGTTTAGGGTTTAGCGTTTTTGGGCTTAGTGCTTAGGGGTTATGGTTAGGGGTTAGAGTTAGGGTTAGGGTTATGGTTAGGGGTTAGGGTTAGGGTTAGGGTTAGGGTGTTAGGATTAGTGTTAGGGTTAGGGTTTGCCTTAGGGTTTGCTTTTGGGAGGTTAGGGTTAGTGTTAGGTTTAAAGTTAGGGTTAGCGTTAGGTTTGGGTTAGGGTTAGGGATATGTTTAGGGTTAGGCAGGTGTTAAGGTTAGGGTTAGGGTTTAGGGTTTAGGGGTTAGGGCTTAGTGATTAGGGGTTAGGGGTTAGGGTTAGGGTTAGGGGCGGTTACGGTTAGGGTTAGTATTACAGTTAGGGGTTTAGGGTTAGGTGTTCAGGGTTAGGGGTTAGAAGTTCATGGTTAGGGGTTAGGATTAGAGTTAGGGTTTGGGCTAGGGTTAGAGGGTTAGGGTTAGGTTTAAGGTTAGGTTTAGGGTTAGGGAGTTAGTGTTAGGGTTAGGGGTTAGCGGTTAGGTGTTAGGGATTAGGGTTAGGGATAGGGTTAGGGTTAGGTATAGGGTTAGGTTTAGGGTTAGGGGTTGGGGTTGAGGTTAGGGTTAGCGGTTAGAGTTTAGGGTTTAGGGTTTAGGGTTTAGGGCTTAGGGCTTAGGGGCTATGGTTAGGGGTTAGGGTTAGGATTAGGGTTAGGGGTTGGGGGTTAGGAGTTAGGGGTTAGGGTTAGGGTTAGGGGTTGGGGTTGAGGTTAGGGTTAGGGTTAGGGGTTAGGGTTAGGGTTAGGGGGTTAGGATTAGTGTTAGGTTTAGGGTTAGCCTTAGGGTTTGCTTTTGGGCGGTTAGGTTTAGGGTTAGGTTTAAAGTTATGGTTATCGTTAGGTTTGGGTTAGGGTTAGGGATATGTTTAGGGTTAGGCGGGTCTTAAGGTTAGGGTTAGGGTTTAGAGTTTAGGGTTTAGGGGTTAGGGGTTAGGGCTTAGGGATTAGGGGTTAGGGGTTAGGGTTAGGGGCGGTTACGTTTAGGGTTAGTGTTACAGTTAGGGGTTAGGGATTTAGGGTTAGGTGTTCCGGGTTAGGGGTTAGGGGTTCAGGGTAAGGGTTTAGGGTTAGAGTTAGGGTTTGGGCTAGGGTTAGAGTGTTAGGGTTAGGTTTAAGGTTAGGGTTACGTTAGGGGGTTAGGGTTAGAGTTAGGGGTTAGGGGTTAGGGTTAGGGTTAGCGTGGTTAGTGTTAGAGTTAGGGTTAAGGTTATGGTTAGGGTTAGG
>JAQQSO010006534.1:5000-11253 GCA_028658305.1 Pachyuromys duprasi
GGAATTAGGGGTTAGGGGTTAGGGTTAGGCTTAGGGTTAGGGGCACTTACGTTTAGGGTTAGGTTTATGGTTAGGGGTTAGGTGTTTAGGGTTAGGGGTTCAGGTTTAGGGGTTAGGGGTTCAGGGTTAGGGGTTAGGGTTAGGGTTAGTGTTTGGGCTAGGGGTAGAGGGTTAGGGTTATGGCTAAGGTTAGGGTTAGGGTTAGGGGGTTAGGGTTAGTGTTAGGGCCTAGGGGTTAGGGATTAGGGGTTAGGAGTTAGGGTTAGGGTTAGGGTGGTTAGTTTTAGAGTTAGGGTTAAGGTTAGGGTTAGGGTTAGGGGCTTAGGGTTAGGGATAGGGTTAGGGTCAGTGTTAGGGTTGGGTGTGTTAGCGTTAGTGTTAGGATTAGGGTTTGGGTTAGGTTTAGAGGGTTAAAGTTATGGTTAAAGTTAGGGTAAGGGTTAGGGTGTTACAGTTAGGTTTAGTGGTTAGGGGTTAGGGGTTAGGTGTGAGGGTTAGTGTTAGGGTTAGTTTAGGGGTAGGGTTACGGTTAGGGTAATGGTAAGGGTTAGGGTTAGGGGTTAGGGGTTAGGAGTTAGGGTTAGGTTTAGGGTTTACGGTTTTGCTCAGATCACGTGCTGATCATGCCCAGATCACGTGTGGATCACGCTCAGATCACGTGCTGATCATGCTCAGATCATGCTCAGATCACGTGCTGAAAACGCTAAGATCAGGTGGTGATCATGCCTAGATCACGTGCAGATCCCGTGCTGATCACGCTCAGATCACATACTGATCATGATCAGATCATGTTCAGATCACTTGGAGATCACGCTCTGATCCCGTGCTATTCACACTCAGATCACGTGCTCATCATTATCAGATCATGCTCAGATCACGTGTTGATCAAGCTCAGATCCTGTGCTGATCACACCCAGATCACGTGCTGAGCACTCTCAGATCACGTGCAGATAATGGTCAGGTCTGGTGCTCATGATGCTCATATCATGCTCAGATCACATGCTGATCACAGGGAGATTACGTGCTGATCACGCCCAGATCACACGCTGATCATGCTCTGATCATGCTCAGATCATGTGCTGATCACATTCAGATCATGTACTCATCACGCCCAGATCACATACTGATCACGCCCAGGTCATGTGATGATCAGGCCCAGATCACGTATGATCACACTCAAATCACGGGCTGATAATGCTCAAAGCATGCTCAGAATACATGCTGATCACGCCAAGATCATGTGCTGATCACGCACAGATCACGTGCTGATCATGCTCAAACCATGCTCAGAATACGTGCTGAACATGCTCAGATCACGTGCTGATCATGTTGAGAACATGCTTAGATCAAGTGCTGATCACGCCCAGATCACGTGTGAATCACGCCATATCACATGCGCATCATGCCCAGATCATGCTCAGATCCTGTCCTGATCACGCCCAGATCACGTGCTGATCATGCTCAAATCATAGTTTGATCACTTGCTGATCACGCCCAGATCACGTGCTGAGCACTCTCAGATCTCGTGCAAATCACGGCCAGATTACGTCCTCATGATGCTCATATCATTCTCAGATCACATGCTGATCATGATCAGATTACGTGCTGATCATGCTCAGATCATGCTCAGATGATGTGCAGATCACACTCAGATCACGTGCTCATCATGCTCAGATCATGCTCAGATCACGTTTTGAACAAGATCAGATCATGTGGTGATCACGCTCAGATCATGTACTCATCAAGCTCAGATCACTTGCTGATCATGCTCAGGCCACGTACTGATCATGCTCTGAACACGCTTATCACGCCAGATCATGTGCAGATCACGCCCAGATCTCATGCAAATCACGCTCGGATCACCTGATTATCATGCCCAGATCACGTGCAGATCACACCCATATCACATGCGGATCCTACTGAGATCATGCTTACATCAAGTGCTGATCATGCTCAGATCACGTGCTCATCATGCTCAGATCATGCTCGGATCACGTGTTGATCACTATCAGATCACATGTTGATCACGCTCAGATCATATACTCATCAAGCCCAGATCACGTGCTGTTCCCGCCAGATCACGTGATGATCAAGACCAGATCACGTGCAATCACGACCAGATCATGAGCTGATCACCCCCGATCATTCTCAGAGCATGTGCAGATCATGCTCAAGTCACGTTCTGATCACGTCCAGATCACATGCTGATCAAGCCCAGATCACATGCTGATCATGCTCAGATCACTTGCTGATCATGCCCAGATCACGTACTGATCAAGCCCAGATCACTTGCTGATCACGCACAGATCATGTACTGATCACGCTCTGATCACGTGATGATCATGCCCAGATCACGTGGTGATCACGCACAGATCACGTGCTGATCACGCCGAGATCACATACTGATCACGCCCAGTTAACCTGCTGATTACGCCCAGATCACTTACTTATCATGCTCTGATTACGTGCTGATCACGCCCAGAACACGTGCGGATCACACACATATCATATGCAGATCATGCCCAGATCATGCTCAGATAACGTGCTGATCATGCTATGATCATGCTTAGATAAAGTGCTGATCACACCGATATCACGTGCTGATTATGCTCAGATCACGTGCTGATCATGCTCAGATCATGCTTAGATCAAGTGCTGATCACGTTCAGATCATGTACTCATCACGCCCAGATCATGTACTGATCACGCCCAGATCACATGATGATCAGGCCCAGATCACGTGTGATTACGCCCAGATCATGAACTGATCACGCAAGGATAACGTGCTGATCACGATCAAATCATGCTCAGAATACGTGCTGATAACGCCGAGATCATGTGCTGATAACGCACAGATCACGTGCTGAACATGCTCAGATCACATGCTGATCATGCTGAGATCATGCTTAGATCAAGTGCTGATCACACTCATATCCCGTCTTGATCACGCCCAGATCACGTGCTGATCATGCTCAGATCATACTCTGATTACTTGCTGATCATGCTCAGATCATACTCAGATCACGTGCTGATCAAGCTCAAATCACGTACTGATCATGCACAGATCACGTGCTGATCACGCCCAGATCACTTGCTGATCACGCTCAGATCACGTGCTGATCACACCCAGATCACATGCAGATCATGCTCAGATCACGTGTTGATCACGCCCAGATCACGTGATGATCAGGACCAGATCACATGCTGATCATTCTCAGAGCTCGTGCAGATCATGCTCAGGCCACGTTCTGATCACAACCAGATCACATGCTGATCACGCCCAGATCACATGCTGATCGTGCTCAGATCACGTGCTGATCATGCTCAGATCACATGCTGATCATGCTCAGACCACGTGCTGATCATGCTCAGATCATACTCTGATCACGTGCTGATCATGCCAAGATCACGTGCGTGTCACTCCAGGATTATTTGCTGATCATGCTCAAATCATACTCTGATAACGTGCTGATCACGTTCAGATCATGTACTCATCACGCCCAGATCATGTAATGATCACATCCAGATCACGTGATGATCAGGCCCAGATAACGTGCGATCACACCCAGATGATGAGCTGATCACGCAAGGATCACCTGCTGGTCATGCTCAAATCATGCTCAGAATACGTGCTGATCACGCCGAGATCATGTGCTGATCATGCACAGATCACGTGCTGAGGATGCTCAGATCAAGTGTTGATCACTTGCTGATTACGCCCAGATAAAGTGCGTATCACTCCGGCATCAGTTGCTGTCATACTGAGATCATACTCGGATCACGTGCTGATCACGCTCAAATCACATACTGCTCACGCGCAGATCACGTGCTGATCATACTCAGATCATGTGCTGATCATGCTGAGATCATGCTTAGATCAAGTGCTGATCACCCTCATATCACGTGCTGATCATGCTTAGATCCCATCCTGATCACGCCCAGATCACATGCTGATCCTGCTCAGATCATACTCTGATCACGTGCTGATCACGCCGAGATCATGTGCTGATCATGCACAGATCACGTGCTGAGGATGCTCAGATCAAGTGTTGATCACTTGCTGATTACGCCCAGATAAAGTGAGTATCACTCCGGCATCAGTTGCTGTCATACTGAGATCATACTCGGATCACGTGCTGATCACACTCAAATCACGTACTGCTCACGCGCAGATCACATGCTGATCATACTCAGATCATGTGCTGATCACTTTCAGATCATGTACTCATGACGCCCAGATCACTTGCTGATCACGCTCAGATCACGTGCTGATCGCTCTGATCACGTGCTGATCACAGCCAGATCACGTGCAGATCATGCTCAGATCATGTGCTGATCACACCCAGATCACGTGCTGATCACGCTCTGATCACGTGCGGATCACGCCCATATCACATTCGGATCAGGCCCAGATCATGCTCAGATCACGTTCTGATCATGCTCAGATCACTTGCTGATCTCAGATCATGTGCAGGTCACGTGCAGATCATGGTCAGATCACGTGCTCATGATGCTCATATCATGCTCAGATCACATGCTGATCACAGTCAGATTATGTGCTGATCCCGCCCAGATCACTTGCTCATCACGCTCAGATCACGTAGTGATCACGTGCTGATCACGCCCAGATCACGTGATGATCTGGCCCAGATCACGTGCGATCACGCAAGGATCACATGCTGATCATGCTGAAATCATGCTCAGAATACGTGCTGATCACGCTGAGATCATGTGCTGATCATGCACACATCATGTGCTGAACATGCTGAGATTACGTGTTGATCACATGCTGATTACGCCCAGATCACATGCATATCACTCCTGCATCACTTGCTGTCATGCTCAGATCATACCCAGATCACGTGCTGATCACGCTCAAATCACGTACTGATCACGCACAGAACACATGCTGATCACGGCCAGATCACTTGCTGATCACGTTCTGATCACGTGCTGATCATGCTGAGATCATTATTATATCAAGTGCTGATCACCCTCATATCACGTGCTGATCATGCTCAGATCCCGACCTGATCACATCCAGATCACGTGCTGATCATGCTCAGATCATACTCTGATCACGTGCTGATCATGTCCAGATCACCTGCAGATCATGTGCAGATCACGGTCAGATTACATGCTCATGATGCTCATATCATGCTCAGATCACATGCTGATCTCGGTCAGATTACGTGCTGATCACGCCCAGATCACTTCCTGATCACGCTCAGATTACGTACTGATCATGCTCTGATCACATGCTGATCACGCCCAGATCACGTGATGATCATGCCCAGATCACGTGTGATCACGCAAGGATCACGTGCTGATCATGTTCAAATCATGCTCAGATCATGTGCTGATCATGCTCAGATCACGTGCTGATCATGCTGAGATCATGATTAAGTGCTGATCACCCTCATATCATGTGCTGATCATGCTCAGATCCAGTCCTGATAACGCCCAGATCACGTGCTGATCATGCTCAGATCATACTGTGATCACATGCTGATCATGCCCAGATGACGTGCAGATTACGCTTAGATCACATGCAGATCACGGTCAGATCACGTGCTCATGATGCTCATATCATGCTCAGATCACATGCTGATCATGGTCAGATTACGTGCTGATCATGCCCAGATCACGTGCTGATCACACCCAGATCACATACTGATCACGCCCAGATCACTTGCTGATCACGCTCGGATCTTGTGATGATCACGCCCAAATCATGTGCGGATCACAACCATATCACATGCGGATCATAATGATATCATTCTTACATCAAGTGCTGATCTCACTCAGATCACGTCCTCATCATGCTCAGATCATGCTCGGATCACATGTTGATAAAGATCAGATCACGTGCCCATCACGCCCAGATCATATGCCGATCACACCCAGATTACATACTGATGATGCTCAGATCATGATGAAATCACATTCTGATAACGCTCAGATCACTTGCTGATTATGCTACATCATGTGCTGATCACACCCAGATCACATGCTAATCATGCTCAGATTACGCTCAGATCACATGCTGATCATGCCCAGATCATGTACTGATCACGCCCATTTCACGTTCTGATCACGAACAGATCACTTGCTGATCACGCTCTGATCACGTGCTGATCATGCCCTGATCACATGCTGATTATGCTCAGAGCCCAGGCTGGTCATGCTTAGATCACATGCTGACCACTCCCTGATCATGTGCATATCATGCTCAAATCACGTGATGATCATG
>JAQQSO010006535.1:0-11252 GCA_028658305.1 Pachyuromys duprasi
GAACCTCTGCTCAGATGGGGCCCATGATAGCTCGGTGTCAGACTGAAGAAGTTAGTGAGGGAAACCGGGACTGTTTCAGTCATGAACTTGATGGCTGACTCTTTGACCCTCCCCCATACAAGCTGGGGAGTGACAGACTGGCTAGATCCCAGGGGAGGACATTGCAGCCAGTCCTGAGGAGACAGGATGAGCTGGGGTTGGATGGGGAGGAGGTCCTCCCCTGTTGGTGGACTTGGAGGGGGCGGGGAGGAGATGAGGGAGGGAGTGCGAGGGTGGGAGGGAATGAGGGAGGGGGCTACGCTTGGGATGCAAAGTAACTAACCTGTGATTGATACAAAAATAAATTAATTAATTAAAAAAAGAACTTCTTTGAAGTTTTGGGAGAATTCTGGACTGAATCCATCTAGCCCAGGCCTTTTTTTTTTTTTTTTTTTGGAAAGGAGACTGTTGATGACTGTTTATATTACCTTGGGGAATATAGCTCTATTAAATATTTCTACGTGATATTTACTTAATTTTGGAAGATGGACTCTATCAAGAAGATTGTCCATTTCTTTTAGATTTTCAAATTTTGTAGCATATAGGCATTTGTAGTACAACCTAAAGATTGTTTGGATTTCCTCAGTGTCTGTAGTTATGTCCTTTTCATTTCTGATTTTGCTGATTTGGATAGTTTCTCTCTGCCTTTAGTTAGTTTGGGTAAAGTTTTGTCTATCTTGTTGATTTTTTTCAGAGAAACAGCTCTTGGTTTCATCGATTCTTTGAGTTGTTTTATTTGCTTCTAATTTATTGATTTCAGCCCTGGGTTTGATTATTTCCAGCTGTCTGCTCCTCTTGGGTGTGTTTGCTCCTTTTTTTCCTTTCTAGGGCTTTCATTTGGGCAATTAAGTTGTTTGTATAAGATGTCACAAATTTCTTCTTGAAGGCACTTAGTGCTATGAATTTACCTGTGAGCATTGCTTTCATTGTGTCCCATTAGTTAGGGTATGTTGTACCTTCATTTTCATTGAATTCTAGGAAGTCTTTAATTTCTTTTTTTTTTTATTTCTTCCTTAACCCAGCTGTCTTTGAGCAGCAAGTTGTTAAGTTTCCATGTGCATGTAGGCTTTTTGCTAATTCCGTTTTTGTTGAAGTCCAGCTTTAGTCCCTGGTGGTCAGATAGAATACAGGGGATTATTTCAATATTTTTGTATCTGTTGAGGCTTGTTTTGTGACCAAGTATATGTTCTGTTTTGGAGAAAGTTCCATGAGGTCCTGAAAAGAAGGTATACTTTTTTGAGTTTGGGTGAAAAGTCCTGTAGACATCTGTTAGGTCCATGTGATTTACAACCTCTGTAAGTGACTTTATTCCCCTATTTGGCTTCTGTCTAGATGATCTCTTCCTTGGTAAAAGTGGGGTGTGGAATTCTCCCACTATTAAGGTTTTGGGGTCCATGTGTGATTTAAGTTTTAATAATGTTTCATTTATGAATGTAGGCACTCTTGTATTTGGGGCATAGATGTTCAGAATTGTGATGTCCTCCTGGTGGATATTTCCTTTGATGAGAATGTAGTGTCCATCCTCATCTTTTTTGATTACTTTTGGTTGAAAAGTCTAATTTATTAGATATTAGGATAGCTACCCCAGCTTGTTTTCTGGGTCCATTTGCTTGAAAAATATTTTTCCAACCTTTTACTTTGAGGTAGTGTTTATCTTTGTTGCAGAGGTGTGTTTCTTGGATGCAGCAGTATGATGGGTCCTGTTTCCGCACCCATTCTCTTAGTCTGTGTCTTTTTATTGGAGAGTTGCATCCAGTAATGTTGATAGATAATAGTGACCAATGAACGTTAGTTTCTTTTATTGTGAAGTTTCTGCTCTTACTGTGATTCCTTGCTGGTTTTGATTTAATTGGGGGGGGGGGTATTATCTGTATGCTATGTTTTTTTTGGGTATAGTTCTTTTCGTTGGATTGGAGTTTTCCTTCTAGTATCTTCTGTAGGGCTAGTTTGCTGTGTACATGTTGCATACACTTAGTTTTGTCATGGAATATTTTGTTCTCTCCATCTGTGTTGATTGAAAGCTTTGCATGGCATAGTAGTCTGCGTTGGCATCTGTGGTCTTTTAAAGTCTGCATGACACCTGCCCACATCCTTCTTGCTTTCATAGTTTCTGATGAGAAGTTCAGTGTGATTCTGATAGGCCTAACTTTATATGTTACTTGGCCATTTTACCTTGCTGCTTTTTAATATCTTGTTGTTGTTGTGTAGATTTAGTGTTTTGACTATGATGTGAAGTGATGTGTTTCTTTTCTGGTCTAGTCTATTTATGGACATCTCTTTCTTTAAGTTGGGAAAATTTTCTTCTATGATTTTCTTGAAAATATTTTCTGGACTTTGGAGCCTGGAGTCTTCTTTTTCATCAATTCCTACTATTCTTAGATTTTGTCTTTTCATGACATCCTTGATTTCTTGGATATTTTGTGTTTGGGACTTTTCTGACTTTACTTTTTCTTTGAGAGAAGTATCAATTTCTGCGAGTGAATCTTCAGCACCTGAGATTCTCTCTTCCATCTCTTGTATTCTGTTGGTGATGCTTACCTTTGTGGTTCCTGATCTTTTCTTTAAGTTCTCCATCTCCAGGATTTTCTCAGTTTGTGTTTTCTTTATTGATTCTAATTCTGTTTTCATGCCTTGCACCATTTCCTTTATCTGTTTAGATGTGGATTCCTGTCTTTCTACAATGGTCTCTATTTTTTTGTTCATTTCCTCTCTCTATGCTACTAATTGTATCTCTACTTGTGCCTCTATTGGTTTGGCTATACTTGCCAGTGTTTCTTTGATGATTTTGTTCATTTCCTCTCTCTTTGCCTCCACTTGATAGGCCAAGTAATTGATAGATTTATTCATTTCCTATTTAACTGTCTGTATTTGTATAGTTATTTCCCTGAGAGATTTGGTTGTTTCCTCCTTATGTGCCTCAAGTAATTGGGTAAACATAGCTTTACAGCCAGTTTCCTGTGCTTCCGATGAATTGGAGTATCTGCCAGTTTTCGGGGTTGCTGGTGAAGCCATGATGTCCTGATTTATGTTGGATGTGTTCTTTAGCTTACCCCTGGCCATTGGCTTATCCCTAAACTTCCCTGTTTATTCTTGGATTCTGCAGTTCAGACTGGTACTGTTTCTCTCCAGCTTCTTGAGAATTCTTCAAGGAGCTGAGAGATGTCCCGTGGACTCAGCGTTTGCTTTAGTGCTTCAGCTGTATCTGTGGGAGGAAAGTCAGAGGTTTCCCGAAGGTCAAATGCGGGTGTACATGTGTGTTGAAATGTGCGTGGAAGTGTGCCTTGAGGGACAGAGTGATAGAGAATGCTGAACCCTTGAGTGTGTGGGAAGGGCTCTGCCCTGCAGGCTTCTAGGGGGTAACTTGTTCATGCTCTATAGATGTAGAAGTGGCTGGTGATAGTCATGGTGCAATTTCCAGCATTATCTGCCTTAACTCCACTGTTGGACCCTCAGAGCAGGGACTTTGATGTCCCAAGAGTCCCTCTGTTTCCCACAGTGGGTGTTTGGTTTAGAGGGGTCCGATGCCTGGCTGCTAGTTTAGAAGGACCCTCGATCTTGGGCTCTGCAGACACTGAAGGGCATATTCACTCTCAAGCAGGTCACATTGGCAAGGATCGTAGTATCCGGGCTCTCTACTCTCTGGTTTGGCCCTGCTTAGTCATATGCAGAAGGACTGATGCACTCTGCCAGCTCAGTGCTGATCCAGCCAGATTTGGAAGTCCAGCTACAGCTGGTAACTGGGATGCCCATCCAGATGCCCAATGGGAAGTCCTGGTGGCCCTCCACTGTGTTCTCCAGACCTGGGAGGCCCGGCATCTGGTGTGCCTAGCTTGTTTGGCAGGTTTGCTGGACGTTAGTGGTTATTATCCATCACTGAAGGTTTGGGCAGCTCGTACAGTCAGTGGATGGGAGACCCTATGGATTTGGTATGGCTGCTTGCAGACCTGGGACACAGGGAGGATGGGTGCTATGGATCCAGGACTCCAAGGCAGGTACAGCTGGCGGGTGAGGCTGAGGAGATAGGAGCTCCACCTCTGCTGCTGCCACAGTCTCCAGGCAGTAAGCTCTGAGCTGAGAATCTCAGTGAGCTGCCTTTGCCTAGGAGCAGGGAGGTCTGAAAAAGGGGAGTGCTAGGAGATCAAACCACCAATTCTCTCCTTCCCCAAACAAGTCCATGGTTGACTCAAGACCAAAGGCCTCACCTCCTGCGATTTTCCCTCTCTTTTAGAAAGCTTCACTGTTGTTTCCCTGGCTTCAGTCGTCCTTCCACTCATCAATTACGGTGCAACAGCTCCTCTGCAACTCAGCAACTGTGTGAGCTCATCGCCATCTTGGATTTGCCCCATTATCATTGTTCTTGCTCACTTTTCTTATTATCTACTGTTGAGCCATCTCAGATGGTGTCAAGGCGAAAATGCCATTAAAAGAGTATTTTTCTGTGAAAATGAAGGTCAAAGCTCGTTTACTTTTAGCCTCTTTATTTTTTTCTTATTTATGGTTTTCCCCTTTATTAGGCTAATTAAAACATTGCTTGTGCATTAGGCCCATGCCTCTAATAAATGACAATACACTTATTAAAGAGTACAATTCTGGGTTACAGACTGAAAATATTTTGTCACTGATTTAATAGTCTTCTCTTGGAAGTGCTTCAAATAAGAACTCACTAAAGATAAAATTAGGGTATAGTAAATTACGTAACCACCCTCAATACACCATGGCTTTCTAGTCTTTACCACTTTGCAGCTGTGATACTTGTGATTTAATCTGTTTGTTCACTTGTAGATTGTTAGTCACTCTGGGAACTTACCTGCTTCATTATCCTTTTTTTCACTCAGTGTCTAAAATTGGTTTTTTTGAACATTGTGGACCTATTGTCCACCTATATTTGATACTGCCATTTCCTCTTCATTTCCTTCCAACTCTTTTCAATGACTTCAGCAACCTTCTCCATGAGCTTCTTGAAGCATTTGTTCTTTTTTGCTATTTGTATTGAAAGGTAGGGGGACTATCTTTATTCCCCAGACTGATAGAGTGTTTTACCAAAGCTGGGTAGGTCATAGGTTTCTGCAAGAAGGAGAATTCAAGATTTGTAAGGTGGGGAGGATATTATTGCATTTCCTTGTAGATAGTGACTGATAAAGTTGTAGCCAACCACAAATTAAACTTATTTTTATTAACACTGCTAAAATTTTGCTCTTAGCAAATGGGTCTACTCTACCTGTTTAATTAACAATGCTTATTCTCACAGGGTTTGAGAAAGATAGTCAGATTTCCTTTTACCTGCATTAGGAATACATCTATTTTCATTTATAAGTAAAGATGTATATATGTATGATTAAAAGAATTCTGAGCTCAGCAAATATTTTTAGTGCCAAGTAAGTGCTTGAACTTGGTCTTCATATGAATTGTTTCCAGAACAGTATCACTCATCTGTAGGGAACCATATATCATGAGGTAATCCATCTTCTTCCTAATTTGCTTCTATGTATGTGAAGAAGTACTCATGTCATATTTTTAAAAGATAATTTAGTTTACATATACAGGTGTTTTGCTGGCACATGTGTCTATGCATTGTGAGCATGCAGTGTCAAGAGAGGACAGAGGAAGGCATCAGAATTAAACATGTATCCTCTGGAGACGTAGCCAGTACTGTTAACTGCTGACACATCTCTCTAGTCTCACACTTCTGTCTTAATTCAATCACTGTTTATTGAGCACATTCTTCGTGCTAGCAATGGACTATATGCTGGAAATTTTACAGTGATCAAGGAATATGTAATACTTAACCCATCATGGCACCAAAAAGATAGAGTGGCTGAGAATATAGGTAAGAGCTCTAAGAAAGCTGACCTCATTATTAAATCTACTAGCTAGTCAATCAACCAAACAAATTATGATGAAGAGTGTCCTAGGCAGAGGAAAGCCTATGTTTGACAAGCACATTAAAAAACATGAGAGTATGGTAAAGTGATGACGTATGTGGTGCTAGAGAGTTGGCAGGAACCAGGGTTTTAAAGTCAGGTTATGAAAATAAATTGTACTTCTTCTGTAATTGTTCTATACTTTGCCATATAAATCTGTACTAAATAGGGATTGGGCATGGGGATCTGTATGTGCCTTACCACTGAGCTCCATCCTTGAGGTCACTCAGAGGAAATTTTAAGCAAGGGGCAGTGACTTAAATTCGTTTACATTTATAAAAGTTCATTCTGTCTATATGAATTTGTTCTTTATTACTTCTAGTTCTTTTTCTCCTCAGGATGACTGAACCTAGGGAGGTGTCATTTTTTTTAATGCTCACTTTCTTGGAAGCCTTCTCTGGCCAGTCTTACTCTAGAGTTTTGGCCTATGCCCCTGGCAGGGGTCACTGATTTTATCAGGCCTTGTACTAATGCCATTGCAGCTGCAGGATGTCATTGATTTATGGTGATGTCGGTTAACAAAACAGGCCAAGTACATATGAGTATGCTATGTTTAGAAGCCAGGACTTCCACAATCTGTATTTCCATCTCCCATGTCCTTCCCACTGCAGGTCTCCTTTGTGACATCCACTCAACTTAAAATCAAGGAATGAATAAAATCAGGTATACAGATTTTTTTGGCTGAACTTCTCATTAAAAATTAGGAAGTTGGCTGTTCAACAGTTGAGGACTTGCCTAGCATGAGTAAAACATGACTTGGTGGGTAAAGGCACTTGCTGCCTACCGAGCTTAATGAACTGGGTTTTTTTCTAAAAACCCACATGGTGGAAGGAGAAAACCAGTTCTTGCAGTTTTTCTTCTGATTACCACACATGCACTATGGCATACATTCACAAGAAAAGAAGGGAGAGAAGAAGGGAGGGATGGAAGAAGGGAGGGAGACACACAGGGAAGGAGGAGACACACAGGCAGAGAAAGTGACGGGAAGACAGATACAGAGAGAGAGACAGGGTGATAAAAAAAAATTGTGACTTGAACTCTATCTTTCTCCATTACAACAAACTTTTGGCATGGATTCTTTGTTCATTGCCCTCAAGATGTTCATCAGGGGGGCTGGAGAGATGGCTCAAAGGTTAAGAGCATTGGCTCTTCTCCCAGAGGTCCTGAGTTCAATTTCCAGCAACCACATGGTAGCTCCCAACCATCTATAATGAGATCTAATGCCCTGCCCTCTTCTGGCATACAAGGAGAACACTGTATAAATAAATAAATTTAAAAAAACGATGTTCATTAGGCCTACTAATTACATGATCTACAAGGACCTAATTTTTTGTGCCTTGACAGTAGTTCCAATGTATAAATTCAATGCCTAAAGCAGTCTCAGCATGTTCTTACAATCAATGAGAGTTTGTTAAGTATGTTAATATTAAATACATGATTTGTCAGGTTAAATAAGAATAGCCCTAATAGGCTCATATTTTAATGCTTAGTCCCCAGATAGAGACATGATTTGAAAGGTGTGGCCTTGTTGGGGGATATGTGTCACTGGGGTTGGGCTTTGAGGTTTCAAAAGAAAATAGAAAGCCCAGTCACTCTCTCTCTTCTCTCTCTCTCTTTCTCTCTCTCTCTCTCTCCCTCTATCTCTGTCCCTCTTTGTACAGGTGAGGAGGTGAAGGTGTAAAATTCTCAGTAACTTCTCTAGGACTATGCCCGACTGCTGTATGTTACCATACGCCCTGCCATGGTTTTGGCCATGAAGATAATGGCCAACCTCTGAAACTGTATGCAAGCTTCAATTAAATGCTTTTATAAGAATTGCCTTGATCAAGGAGGGACAGGAACTCCAGAAGGAGAGAAAAAAAATCTGGGTATAGGGATTTTTTCTGAGATTGATACTCCAACCAAGGACCATTCAGGGAGATAACCTAAAACCCCTGCACAGATGTAGCCCATGGCAGCTCAGTATGCAAGTGGGTACCATAGTTATGGGAACAGGGACTGTCTCTGACATGAACTCTGTGGCAGGCTCTTTGATCACCTCCTCCTGAGGGCGGGGAGAGCGGCTTTGCCAGTTTACAGAGTAAGACAATGCAGCCACTTTTGATGAGACCTGGTAGACTAGGATCAGATGGAAGTAGAGGAGGACCTCCTCTCTCAGTGTACTGTGGGAGGGGCATGTGTGGAGAAGAAGTAGGGAGGGTAGGATTGGGAAGGGATGATGAAGAGATCTACAATTGGGATACAAAGTGAATAAACTCTAATAAAATATGTATAAATCAAAAAATGTCTTCTAGTCACATCCTTTTTAATTTGAGGGAAATAGTTCAGAGGGGGAAAATGGCATTCAAGTGACAGAATTCACTTACAAATTTTGTAATCTTCCCCTCCCAATGTATATTTTGGTTGACTGATTTTTATTATAAATTTGAAAAAAATCAAATGATCAAATGATACTCTTTGGATCTAGTCCACAATTCTTTTTGTTTTTACATTAAGGTATTTTATTAATAAAATTATCTTATGACAGTAAGACACGTCAAATCCTGGCACCACCCCCAGCTAATGGCCATAGAAGATCCTCCATATGGAGTTTGCTTCAAAAGTGGCAAGCTAGCTACTAGACAAGAAACTGCCTTGCATCAACTACAGACACCATGCTATTCAAACTTGGACAAATTATGCAAGTAAGTCTACTGATGAACTTTATCAAGACAAGGTAGGAAATCCTTCATAATTCCTGCTTCACAAAAAAAGTCTGTCATTTATTGGGCCAGAAGGCTGAAGATGATGCCTCAATGTTGTGAAGAAAATTTGGTAATTTTCTGTCCAGGTAGCCATGTGTCTCTGTCGTTTCTATATTTAGGAAGCTGCTCTCTCCAATTGAAAAATGGGGTATGGAGCTAAAAAGAGAACTCACTGTAGAGGATTATAGAATGGCAGAAAACACTTAAAGAAATGCTCAACATCCTTAGCCATCAGGGAGATGCCAATCAAAACGACCCTGAGATTTCACCTTACACCCACCAGAATGGCTAAGATCAAAAACTCAAGTGACAACACATGCTGGAGAGGTTGTGGAGAAAGAGGAACCCTACTCCGTTGCTGGTGGGAATGCAAACTTGTACAACCACTCTGGAAATCAATTTGGCGCTTTCTTAGACAATTAGGAACAGTGATTCCTCAAGACCCAGCTATACCACTCTTAGACATATATCCAAAAGATGCTCAAGTACACAACAAGGACATTTGCTCCACTATGTTCATAGTCCACAATTCTTACACCTTTGCTTGTTATCCAGTCTCTCCACCAAAAAATATCCATATATTTGTGATAAACATTCTCAGTTTCCCCTTTCAACACTAAGACAACTTAAACCAATGCTGACTGAAATAGGAAAGAAGATCTTTTCAGCTTTTTAAAGTTCTTCTTTAACTATCTTGTAGTTTGTCATAAATTCTCATGTACCCTTTAATGTGATGCATTCTCAGTTTTGCATAAAACCTTGTTTCTAGGAACTGCAAGGTTTTGGCAGCCAGTCTGTCTTTCATAGCCAAGATTGCAAGGGCCCTAAGGCTTGATGCCATCTCTTTGTGTGCTCTTTTCTTTCTCCCAGGAACTTGGATTGTTTTCAGTGTCCTAGGAGTCCACTGCAAATGCTAACGATTTCAATGTAGATTAAGCTTACAGGCTCAAAAACGGTAAAAACATAGAAGTAGTTTAAGGGAAGTGGTATAGGCAAAAATGCAAGTGTCCAGTTTCACTAGAATTCAGTGTATTCTCGTATATGCTGCTTTATGTTGTGCTTTTCCTTCCTATGTCCAAAGTAATGAGACTATTTGCCACATGGAAATCAACGCTTCTAAAACTTCTTGAATTGGTTAACCTGCACCTTGATATTTTAATCTTCTAATGGTAAGGCTTGCTCCTGGAAGTTTGTCAGAGCACAAATAGTTAACCTAGCACTTGTGTGCCTACAGAACAATTTAAAATGCCATGATAAGATGTAAAAAAAAAATCCAACCCTCCCAGTTTTCTCGAAATAATCAAGAAGAATTTTAATAGGTTCTTTTTTTAAAGTGGTTAACAACATAATTATTTTCTTTCTTTCTTTCTTTCTTTCTTTCTTTCTTTCTTTCTTTCTTTCTTTCTTTCTTTCTTTCTTTCTTTCTTTCTTTCTTTCTTTCTTTCTTTCTTTCGTTTTTGTTACATAGTTTGACCACTCCAAATGCTTCCTCTTCAGCTAATGTAGAGGGTGGTGGAGTGTAGCTGGCAACAGCAACAGAGAAAACATATAATCCATATTTTTGTTTTAGTTGTTGAACCTGATGCTTCAGGGCTAGGTCTCTAAGATTATTTTGTTTTCCCGTTGTAGGTAAAGAAACTTAAAGGACCACCAGATGCTTGGAACTGTTGAATGAATAGAATGAGTAGGAGTTTATACTAGGCCTATCCTCTTTCACTTTTAATTTCTATTTATCTCTGTCTCTGTCTCTCTGTATCCCTGTCTCTTTGTCTCTGTCTCTTTCTCCTTCTCTGTCACCTAACATCACCCGTGTTATAGGGAAATCATTCATTTCCGGCATGTAAAACATTCCATATTAAAAAATTTGTAGTTCATAGAACAGTGTTCTTACTGTAAGCTGTTCTAGAACACTCACAGGTATTTACAGAGATTGACAAGGAGAATACAGGAAAGGAGGACATTCATCCAATTGTGCCACCGAATAATACCTTTGCTAATCTCAGCAATTGGAGTTTTTTTTATTCCTTCTCTAATATATAAAGAACAGTGCTAGCCAGGAATTTTTTAAATGTAATTTATTTATTTTTATATCAATCACAGGTTATGTACTTTTCATCCCAGGCGTAGCCCCGTCCCTCATTCCCTCCCATTATCCCCATCCCTCCCTCATCTCCTCCCTGTCCCCTCCAAGTCCACCAATGGTGGAGGACCTCCTCCCTTTCCATCTTACCCCAGATCATCTTGTCTCCTCAGGACTGGCTGCAATGTCCCCCCCTGGGATCTAGCCAGGCTGTTACTCCCTGGCAGGTATGGGGGAAGGTCAAAGAGCCAGCCATCGAGTTCATGACTGAAACAGTCCCTGTTCCCCTTACTAGGGTCTTCAGTTGGACACCGAGCTACCATGGGCCACATCTGAGCAGGGGTTCTAGGCCATATCCATACATGGTCCTTGGTTGGAGAAACTGTCTCGTATAAGACCCCTGTGCCCTGCTCAGTTTGGTCTTTGTGGAGCTCTTGTTCTCCCCAAGTCTTACTAACTTCCCCTATT
>JAQQSO010006536.1:0-11251 GCA_028658305.1 Pachyuromys duprasi
GCTCAGGCTGGCCATACATTTATGGTCCTCCTACCTCGGTCGTTAAGGGTACTGTTGTTCCTCCCCTGGACTCTCACTCCTGACTCCCTGCCTGTAGTGTGCTCACCCTGTCTGTCCTAGGAGCTCTCTGCTGCTAAACACCATGGCAAAGCCACATGGGGAGGGAAGTCAGGACGGGAACTCCAAGCAGGAGCCTGGAGGCAGGAACTGAAACAGACCACGGAGGACTGCTGCTTAGTGGCTTGCTCAGCTAACCTTTCTTATACAACAATCCGTGACCACCTGACCAGGGCCCACCACCCATGGTGGCCCGGGCTCACGAACATCAATCAAGAAAATGTCTGCAGACATGTCCACAGTCCAATGTGATAGAAGCACTTTCTTGATTGAGACTCTCTTCCCAAATGGCTCTAGCTTGTGTAAAATTGACAAAACAAACAAACAGACAGACAAAACTCAACAAAACAGCACACTTTCATTGTACATCTCTCGTGTGGAATTGGAGATATGCTCAGCTCCATGAGTTTTTCCTTTTCTAGACATGTTTAGATTATTGAGCTAAGTCACAGTGTGGAGCAGCTAAAAGTGATGGTTCAGTACTGTTATTCCTGTCTGCAAAATATAGGAGAGAGGGTGGAAGTTAGGAGAGGGGACCTTCTAGAACACATATGTATCTTGCTTCAAGACCCCCATTTTCCTGTTGTATAACCTTCCAGCTCAAGCTGGTTTGCTTGCTGTACTGGCCCACTGCTGAGCCATGGCGGTACATGCTTTTAATGCCAACACTTGAGAGGCAGAGGCAGGTGGAGCCCTGTGAAGGCAGTCTCGGCAACGTAGTGAGAAAGTTCCATTGGGAGAATTTGTCTCAATCAATCAGATTGTCTGCTTCTCACAGTGCCTCTTCTGTAATTTTTGGGGGGAGGGCTTTATATTCTTTTTCGTGCTTTAGTTGTAACGTACAGTTTGTCATCCAGGTGTCAGTGATGTTCAGTGATGTGTCCATAGCCTTCTCTCAGGAAGAGTGGGAGTACCTGGACTTAGAGCAGAGGAATTTGTACAAAGATGTGATGATGGAGAACTACCGGAATGTGGTCTCGTTAGGTAAGCTTACATACCTTTAGCAGCTTTGACTGTATTCTCTGCAACATCATACCCTGGGGAAGCTTCCCCAACAGCTTTCAAGAAGCTGAGATTTCTTTTTGCATCTATCTATATATGTATCTATGTGTGATGTGTGTAATATATCTGTTTACCTGTCTGCCTGCCCATCCATCCATCCATCCATCCATCCATCCACTGTGTGTGTTGGGGGAGGGCACACATGTGTTGTAGCAAACAGGTAGCAGTCAGAGAACAACATTTGAAAATCGGTGCTCTTCTTCCACTGTGTGCATTCTGGAATGAACTCAGGATGGCAGCAAGTGCCCTCGCCCCTGTGCCATCTCACCTGTCTTTCTGTTTTTAAGCAGATAGTTTCAACACTTTCCCCATGCTTTTGGGCCTTTGAGCCCTTTGTAGTGATGGAATTTTTATTTCACCTTTTTAGATTTTTTTATTTAGTATTTTGAGACAGTCATATTTTGTAGGCCAGGTTGCTCTGTAACTCCTTTTTGTTTTTTATAGCCTTGGCTGTCCTGGAGCTCACTCTGTAGAACAGGCTGGCCTCAAATTCAGAGATCCCACCTCCCTCTGCTGGGATTAAAGGTTTGTGCCACCACTGTTGTTGTTTGTGGCCTGCATTCTGGTGCTCAGATGGAAGGGTGCCCAGAAAATTCACAACTCTGAGGACTGGGAAGGTATCCTAGCTCTGGGTGGGACAGTGTCCCAAAGGTATGCTGAGACACAAGAACCAGGAACCTCACAGCTCTGGGTGGGACAGTATCCTAAAAGTCCCTGAAGACAGGGCCCGGGAACACACAGCTCTGAGAGAAGTCCTCAGCAGAGACGTTGCAGCTCCGAGGGGAGGGTTGCCCCAACCCCTGATAAACTAAGGTGCCTAGGAGCCTGAGCTTAGCTGCTTCTTCATTTTTCCTTCTTTTCTTCTGAGAAGTGAGTCACAGCAGGTAGTAAATCTCTCAAGAGAGATGTATTAGAGGGACTAATCCAGGAGTGGCTGCCCCTACTCCCAGGAGAAGGCAGCAGGGACTGGCAGACACAGCCTTTATATAGGATTCCTTAAGCAGGGAGCTTTCTAGGGCAGGGATTTCCAGAGTGTGGATTGGTGGGATTTCAAATCTTGAGTTTGGGGAGCTCAGGGATTGGTGGGCTTTCCTGTGTAGGGATTGGGCAGTTCTGCTCAGGGATTGGTGGGGTTTTGTCTAGGCTTTTCACCTTAAATTACCATAATCTGGGATGAGTTCTACTGAGGCGCTGGAGATGACAGTTCCAGTTCTGAGGGAGGAGCTGGGTTGCTGGAGCTTCCTCAGGCAGAGGTCTGACCATCTTTCTGCCTTGAGGGGTTATACAGTCTACAAAGTGGCCAGTGTTTACAGAGTCCACTGTGAAGGCAGCAGGCTGAAGCAGGAAAGGCTGTAGTCATCGTGGACAGCTCCCTTGGGATCAGTAGGCTTTCGGAGGCAGGAGAGGTGTGGGTTCACAGAGCAGTAGGCTCAGGCAAGAAGAGTCACCATGGACAACTCTCTCCAAGTTGCTGACAGGAGCAGCCATCTTGCCTCCTGTGTCCACAGCCCCAAGGCAGGAAGGAGGGGCAGGCTGCTCAAGGGCTAGACAGAGCTCCTGGGGGTAGGGGTACACTGGGCCACCACAGCGGGGGCAGGGTACTGAAGCTTGAGGCTGAGGCTGCGGACTGCTGCAGCTCTCAGTGGCCAGTGAAGAAAGGCCTGTAAGTACCTCTCAGCCCAGGGTTTCTCTGTGTAGCCCTGGCTGTCCTGGAACTAGCTCTGTGGACCAGGCTGGCCTCAAACTCACAGAGACTCCCTTGCCTGTGCCTTCTGAGTGCTGGGGTTAAGGCCATGTGCCACCACCTCATGGCTCAGATTTCACTTTTCACATGTTTCTTTATTTTTGTTTATGGACACAGGGAAGGAGCCATGCATGTACAGAGGAGGTTGGAGAATAACTTGCGGGAGTGGGTTCTCCCTCCTACCTACCACGTGGTCCTGGGGACTGACCTCAGGCATCGGGCTTGATGGCCTTTACTGCTACACCATCCATTGACCATCATCTCGTTCTTGAACTCCAGATTGCTTTAAATGTTTCACTGTTGGTATACATGTCGGGAAAAGAGCTAGAGCGTATTTCTTAGGTTTTTTCCTATCAAAAGATCATACATAGTTTATATAGTGTTGAGTGAAGTCATCGGGATTTATTTACAAGATAACCAGTCCATTTCCTTTGTTAACTAACTACCAGCTCTACCAACTTTTATAGTTGAAATGTCAAAATATCATAAGAAAGAGTAGCAAGTGAGGTTGGGGTGATGGCTCAGTTGGAAAAGCATTTGCCATCAAGCGTGAGTGCCCATGTTGGTATCCTCAGGACCCATGTAAAAAGATCGATGCTGTCACAGTTCACGGGTCTTGGGCCAGGACAGAGATAGGTAGGTCCTTGACGCTCATTGGCCAGCCAGCCTAGCCACCCCAGTGACTGCAGGTTTAAGGAAGGACCTTACACCACAAAATAAGCTGGAAGGCCAACGAGATGGCTCAGTGGTTAGAAGCAGTAGAAGCAGAAGCCCACAGCCTGAGCCCAGTTCCTGGATCTTACATAAGGACACTGGACGCAGTGGTGAGAACCTGTGTCCTTCTCGTGGTGAGCCAGGAGGGGGAGGCATGAGAAACACCCAGAAGCACAGCAGAGACCAGAGAGACCCTGCCTCATCTAGGCGGAAGGAGAGAACTGATCCCAAGAGTTGTTCTCTGACTGCACACACACTTCGTCATTATTATGCCTGTACCCATACATATATCACACACACATATCACACACACATATTACACTAACTCACACACATGTCACACACACACTAAAATGGAGAGCGACCGAAGAAACACAACTGATGTCAGTCTGTGGTCCCCATGTGCATGTGCACAAGCATGTACACACACCTGCACATGTGCACACCTCCGCACTAACCAGGGCATACATCGAACCACATGTAACTTGCCACACATATAAAACACTAAAGGGAAAAAAAGAAATAGCAGTAAATGTCTTTTGGGAAACTAATTGTCTTCCTGTCAGCAAAGTAATAATACTAATAGCTAATGAAATATACGAGGTTCAGTTAGGTGGTGCTAGGTATACAAATATAATTGCAAGAATTAAATAAAATTACTGTTGCTGAGATAGCATCTCCGTGTATCCCAGACTGACCTCAGACTCAACTTTAGCATCTTCCTGCCTCAGCCACGAAAGTGCTGGGATTACGGACGTGATCGCAGCTGTAATAGATTTTTTTTTTCTCTCAGTATATGCCTGTGTTTTAGTATGTGTATGTGAATGCAGTGCCTGAGGAGGCCGGAAGACCATGACAGATTCCCCTGGAGCAGGAGGTGCAGGCTGATGTGAGTTGTGGACGTTGGGAACTGAACTCAGGTCCTCTGCAAGTGCAGATGTGCTCCTTACCACTGAGCCGCCTCTCGGCCCCTGTCTAGACACTTTTCCTGCTGCTACTTTACAGCTAAAGAAAATGAAGAGAGGGAGTAGCTGCCCACGGCCACACAAGTGTTCCTTTCCCGTCATCCCTACCCTGAGTAATGTGAATTTTCCTAACCTGTCTTCACCTTCCCGAAGGACTTTACTGATTATTGTCATAACATATTTCATTATATCGAACCAGGGGGGTTTCGAATTTAACTTTCTCATTGCCCAGTGTTTCTTTTCTTCTAAGCAGGATGCTTCATTTCTAAACCAGATGTGATTTCCTTACTGGAGCAAGGGAAAGAGCCCTGGAAGGTTTCGAGGAAAAGGGGACGAAATCGAGGTAAGCCAGCGTCTGTTGGGCTCGGGGAATACCCGAGGCAGAGCAGAGGGCTGGAGTCTGAGCTGTCACTGCCATCCGTGCAGAACAGCAGCAAGCAGTGGGGTTCTCCTCGTGAGTAGAGAAACCCATTCTTTAAACAAATAGAGCCTCGAATGGCAGCTAGGAACAGGGTGCTGTAGTCAGTGGAGTGAGGAGGCCTGTGGCCTAGGGAAGCTTTACCACATTTGACAGTTTTCCTCCCTTTGGGGCGCGGAGTGTAGCCTGGTACCCTGCACTGGGGAAGCGCCCTCCACGGCATCATCAGCCCGGGCAAGCCTTTAAGATTACGCCACGGAAGCATCCGGGCCTCACCTTTCCTCACAAAGTTAAATTTTTTTAACATTTTTATTTTATATTAATCACAGGTTATGTACTTTGTATCCCAGCCGTAGCCCCCACAAAGTTAATTTTTAAAAGGAGTTATTTATTTTTCAATGTGTATGAGTGTCTCACCTGCATGTAAGTATGTGCACCATGTGCATGCCTTGTGCCTGAATGAGTCCAAGGAGGAAGATAGGTTTCACCTTAGCTACTTTTCTATGGCTGTGTAGACACAAAGAGTCTTACAGAGGAGCTGATTGGTCCTTACAGTTTCACAGGCTGAGCCTGAGATCATCAAGGCTGGGAGCAAAGCAGCTTATAGGTTTGTTGGGGTGATGGAGAGACGGTGAAGTAGGACCATGAGGGTGACATTCTGTGCAAACACAACACCCCACGCTGAGAACCCAAATCTGAGACACTCCAAAGGGTCTGGCAAAAATAAAACCTGACATGCAAAGAACTCTGATAATCATTTTTAGTCACTTCCTGAAGAAGCCTATAATGAATATTAGAATAAGTTGAGTATCTCTTATTCAAAATGCTTCCTTCCTCCTCTCTTCCCATCTGTCTGTCCTTTTCCCCAAGATTCTCCTGTCTGCAAAGCCCGGGAACCTTGGCCTCACCTGCCCCATTCTGCCCTGCCCAGGTTTTAGGCCTTGTAGCCAACAATCAGGAACAATGTCTTAGGCAGGTTTACACAGCCAGGATAGGTATAGCAAGGCAGAAACCAGATCTTGAGGAATGGCAGTTAGCGATAAAGTACAAGCCTCAGACCAACCCCCAACACAATAGAACATAAAGGTTGTTTTTGGAAGGACTGTGTGGGGCCACCTCAGTGATGGTGCTTGATCTGCTTCATGACCAAAGACCTGCTTCAGGAGAGGCGATACGTGGTAACCTCTGTCTTTGGGGTATCCGTTGAGTGAGTTAGGGAAGCTGTAGGAAGGCCAGCCTTTGCATCTGTTGAATCACACATGCTCCAGTTTAAAATAATCTACGTGCCAAGGCGGCATGGCTAGGGGCAGCGTATTCTTTTTAGCCATCTTTATTGAATATCATATCGTGAACTAGTTTGGAAGTTTAGTTCTCAGCTGACCTTAGATGGACTCTCTCCAAAGCTTTTATAAGCATTTTTCTTGGAATATAGAAACTCTAATCACATTTGTTCTATGGAAATTGATCTGTTTTAGCCAGCCATGATGGTGCAGGCCTATAATTCTACTTAGCAGGTTAGCACAGGAGGATCAGGAGTTCAAGGCCACCCACAGCTACATGAAACCCTGTCTCAAAGAGCCAAACTAAAACCAAAGAACCAAACAAAAATTGTTCTGTTAAACATCAAATATCCTTGGTGGCCAATTGTATTTTTCTGGAAAAACACTTGTTTTGGCTATGTTTTAAATTTTTATTGCCAGTCTTCTTTTCTAATAATGTTCACTTTGTCATATTATTTTTATTTATTTATTTATTTATTTATTTATTTATTTTTTGAGACAGTCTATGCAGCCTTCTTGACTCAGTTTTCCAAATGCTGATGTTATAAATTATAATATTATATTATTACAGGCATTTGTATGGCCTGTACTTTGTCACTTATTATTTTGTATGTTTGCTCTTGGGTTTTGTTTTGTTTTTTGTTTGTTTTTTCTTTTATTTTCTTGTGCTTTGTGAACCCAGGACTTCACACTTTAGGGAAGCACTCTACGACAAAGCTACAAAGCTACAAAGCTCCAAAGCTGGACCCTTAGTCCCTTTATACAGTGGATTTTGAGACTGGGTCTTGCTGAGATTCCCAGCCTGCACTTAAGTTTGCTGTGCTCGTGTCTCAACCTCTGGAGTGGTGGGATCACAGGCCTGTGAAACCTCACTCACTATTGTAATTTTCTTTTTACCTTCTTGTTTTCTTAAAAAACAAGAATACTATTGTAAATCTTTTTTCCTAATGACCTAAAGTTGTCTAACTTATATTTTTTAATTTTTAAATGAATTTTGTTTTCATTATTTCTAGTTAGAAAATACCTATATGATTCAACTTTTTACATAACTGTAATAATTATGCCCACACTTGTAATAATTGAAAACCTCATCCTCTTTCACATGGGTCATTTAGCACGGGATTTTCCTCTGACTCCTCCTCTTAGCTTGCTATCTTCTGGTGTGCAGGTATTACAACCTTGCCAGTGAGTTCTTCACATTCAGATATGTGCAAGAGCTTTAGCCTCTAGCTTTGTGACAGAGGAAATGGACACTGACAAGAACCAGCCTAAATAACAGTACAAGAGGCCTTTTGGGCTGTGGCTTGCCTAGTGTGGGTGAAGCCTTGCGTACAACCTCAAGTACCACAAGGAAAGGAGGGAAAGAATGAATATAAGGGCAGATGCAAAGGAGGAAGGCATAAGAATGATCTTTCTGTCCCTGTGTGTATTTAAGTGCACAAGTTCAGATTCATGAAGAGACTATTTAACTATGTATAGCAAACTATGAGAGATTCAAGGCAGACAGATGTATTCAGAACGAGGGTATGTAACTATGATAAAGAAAGGAGTCACACTCTTATACTATGAACTTACCAGTCAGTAAGGAGCAAATTAAGATCACATCTGACTTTATGGGGCCTTTCAGGGAAGAAAAAGTTGGGGCTCGATTATCTCAGTGTTACAACTGTGTAAGACCCTGTGTTCTACCTCTAGCATTTTTTATAAAGTTAAAAAAGAAGAGAAAACCAATAACAGCCATGAAAATGTAAAGTTATTAATACTGGAGAACTGTGGAATGGGGGAGAAGGCTCCGCTGGTACAAAAGGAGGCCCTGAGCCAAAAGAGCCTCCGCATCTGTGTAAAAGCCAGTGTGTCTGTAATCTCCGTGCTGGGAAGGCAGAGGCAGGATCTGAGGCTTGCTGGCCAGCCAGGCTAGCTGAACTGCTAAGCTCCAGGTTCAGACAAATAAGGTGGAGGAGCTAGAGACATGGCTAAGAGGACTGTGGCTTTTGAAGAGGACCCTGGTTCAGTTCCCAGAACCCACATCATGGATCACGAACATCTGTAAATCCAGTGCCAGGGCATCCAACAGAATCCTCTGTCCTTGCACATGCACAGTGAATCTTCACACAGGTCATTTAGCATGGGCATGTAGGCATTTATGGGCATTCAGACACATAAATTAAGCAAATGAATCTTCAACAAAATAAGCCCATAAATGCACTCAGGCACACAAAATAAGCAAATAAATTTGCTGTGCAGGAGCAGTGAGCATTCCTAACCACTGTCCAGGTCCCAATTAAAATCCAGCTTGGGGGGTTGGCTCACTGGTTAAAGTGTTTACTGCATAAATGTGTTCCGTTCTCCAGAACATGTAAGTGACAGATGGGTGTGGCGATCCCCTAGTGCTTCCAGCCTTGGAGGGCAGACAGAAGATCCCCTAGAGCTCTTGGTTTGACTGAATGAGCCGGTCTTGAGGAGTAAGATGAGTGATAGATTGAGGGTGATTCCTGACTTCAACCTTGGGTTGCCACATGCCCCTCTGTGCACCCACACACATGCAAAACGTGTGTGTTTGCAAGTACACATCATACATACAAACACACATGAAAAATAAGATAAAAAATTATAGTCTAATCTTATCCAGGTGTTTTTTGGTAGTATATAAACAGTATTTGGGTTTTTGTTTGTTTATGTGTTGTTGGCGCCAGTTTTTTAAAACTGTGTTTTATTTGGGGTTCCTTAAATCTCTACCTCCCTTCCAGCCCCCCAACCCTAGGTAGGGGAGAAAGAAGGTTAGAAGGGAAAGGGGACGTTGAGCATTTTTTAGACTTAGTTCTAGCTGGTTAGGGTTGTGGGTTTCTTTGGGAAAATACAGTGTGATTTGTCAGGATCTCCAGCAGCCCAGCCACAGGAAACGGCAAATGCAGCAGGACTGACACGCAGCCTTCTCCCTCCTCTGTCTCCTTGAACCCTTGTTCTCTCTCTGGGCTCTTGTGTCCTCAGAATTCACTATCTGCAGCTGGCGACGACCACACCCTTCTCTGAGTCTCAGGAGACTGTTAGCAGCTTGCAAAGACCACACCTGCACAGGGCAATTATCAGCTGTGGATAAACTAAGGCAGTACCATATCCCACACTTGGAATTTAAGCAAAAACACATTTACATAAAGAACTGAGTTTTTAAAGAAACCAAAACTTCCAATACAATTTTGTTTTTGTTTTTGAGACAGGGTTTCTCTGTGTAGCCCTGGCTATCACTATGTAGACCTGGCTGGCCTCAAACTCACATAGATCCACCTCCTTCTGCCTCCCAAGCTTTAATCAGTCTCTGTATTAAATTAAGCCCTACAGCAATTCTGATCCATACTTCAGTTCACAAACCAGTGACTGAAAGTATTCGTTTACTTACCATTTTCTTTTCATACATGAACTCTTATTTTACTCATATTCTCTTTTGACCCCAAATTAGATGACACTGTTCTGAGTTTGTCTTCTATTTCTACTATAGAAGGTTATCTTCTTTAGAAAAACAAAAAAACAGCATGTGTTTGCTTTCTTTCAGACTTGGACACTAAGGATGAGACCAATCAGCTCTTCTCAGAAAAAGGCTTTTATGAAATTAACTTCTCCCGGTGGAAGATAATGGAAAGAATTGGGAGCAGTGGCCTGAAGGACCTCATTTTAAAAAACAAGTGGGAGTCCAAAAGGAAACAGGAGAGACGGGAGGGCTCTGAGGAGGGCTCTCTCGGGCCAGCGAGGAGCGCGCCTGAAAAAGTGTCCCCTCTGGAAAGGCGCGCATCTGCGACTCCGCGACAGGGAGGCCGTTCTGGGGAGAAGCCCTACGCGTGTGCCGAGTGCGGAAAGGCCTTTCGAGTGCGCCAGCAGCTGGCTTTTCATCACAGGATCCACACGGGCGAGAAGCCCTACGTGTGTACGGAGTGTGGCCTGGCCTTCAGGCAGACGGCACACCTCAGCAGGCACCGGCGGCTCCACTCCGGAGAAAAACTGTACGAGTGTCAGGAATGCGGGGAAGCTTTCGCCTACGGCCCCGACCTTCGAGCACACCACAAGCTCCACGCCGGCGAGAAGCCCTACCCGTGTAAGGAGTGCGGGAAGGCCTTCAGGGTGCGGGGCCAGCTTACCCTCCATCAGAGGATCCACACGGGCGAGAGGCCCTACGTGTGCGAGGAGTGCGGCAAGGCCTTCCGGCAGTACGCGCACCTCACGCGGCACCAGAAGCTTAACCTTGCTGACCGGCTCTACGAGTGCAGAGAGTGCGGGAAGGACTTCCTGTGCGGCTCCGGCCTGCGGGTGCACCACAAGCTTCACGCCGGCGAGAAGCCCTACGCGTGCGGGGACTGTGGCAAGGCCTTCCGCGTCCGGCAGCAGCTGACGCTGCACCAGAGGACGCACACCGGCGAGAAGCCCTTCGCCTGCAAGGAGTGCGGCAAGACCTTCAGCCGGGGCTACCACCTCATTCTCCACCACAGAACGCACACCGGCGAGAAGCCCTACGAGTGCAAGGAGTGCTGGAAGGCCTTCAGCCGCTACTCTCAGCTCACCTCCCACCAGAGCGTTCACGTTGGGGTCAAGCCCTACGCCTGTAAGGACTGCGGCAAGGCCTTCAGGCTGCCCGCGCAGCTCACGCAGCACCAGAGCATCCACGCCGGGGAGAAGCCGTACGCGTGCAAGGAGTGTGGGAAGGCCTTCAGGCTGCGGCAGAAACTCACTCTGCACCAAAGCATCCACACTGGTGAAAAGCCCTTCGAGTGTAAAGAGTGTAGGAAGGCCTTCCGACTTAACTCTTCCCTCATCCAGCATCTGAGAATCCACTCTGGGGAGAAGCCCTATGAGTGCAAAGAATGCAAGAAGGCCTTTAGACAGCATTCACACCTTACGCACCACCTCAAGATCCATAGTGTGAAAGTGTAGCAAAGTCTTCGCGGTCCTGTAGAACGTTCCGTGA
>JAQQSO010006537.1:0-11249 GCA_028658305.1 Pachyuromys duprasi
TCTATTGCCTTTCAGCCTCTTTCCCCTAACTGAGCTGCCTTGTCTGGCCACAATAGGAGAAGATTCACCTAGGCCTACTGCAACTTCATATGCCAAGGTGGGTTGATACACACACCTCCCCTTCTCTGAGGAGAAGGGCAAAGGTGGATAGGAGAGGGGAGGGGAGAGGAAGGGAGAGGGAGGTACTGGGAGAAGAAGGAGGGGAAGCTGTGATTGGAATGTAAAATCAATTAATTAATGAACGGGGGACAAAAGAAAACCTAGTGTGGAAACATTTTTTAAATTTATTTTTATTTTATGTGCACTGCTCTTCTGTCTGCTTGTGTGTGTTCGTGTGTCTGCTGAAACTGGAGTTACAGACAGCTGTGAGCCACCATGTGGCTGCTGGGAATTGAACTCAGGACCTTCGGAAGAAGAGCCATCTCTCCAGCGCTGGGAATGTTTTCTTAATTAGTGACTGATGTGGGAGGGCCCAGCTCATTGTGCGTGGTGTCCCCCTGCACTGGTACTCCTGGGTTCTACAAGAAATCAGGCTGAGAAAGCATTGTGGACAAGCCAGCAAATACCACTACTCCATGCCCTCTGCATCAGCTTCTGATTCCACATTCTCAGCCTGCGTGAGTTCCAGTCCTGACTTCCTTTGATGATGAAGAGTGATATGGAAGTGTAAGCCAAATAAACCCCTTCCTCCCCAAGTTGCTTTGGTGATTGTGTTCCATCACAACTATATAATCCTAACTAGGACAGACCTTTTCCACAGTGCTAATTTTACCAGTACATGAGCATGGAATATCTGTCCATCTACTGGTGTCTTCTTCCATTTCTTTCTTCAGTGTCTGAAAGGTTTTACTATACATGTCCTTCATTTGCATAGCTATAGGTATATCCTTAGGATTATTTATTTTTTTAGAGCCTATTGTGAAAAGAACTGTTTTCTTGGTTTCTTTCTCATTATGTCAATGGTAAATAGGAAGGCTATTGATTTTTGTATGCTTATTTTGTATCCTGCTGCTTCGCTCGAGGTGTTTATCAGCTGAAGAAGTTTTCTGGTAGAGTCTTTAGGATCGTGTATGTATGAAATCATACTACAGATAAGGATACTTTGACCTCTTGCTTTCCTCTTGGTGTCCCCTTGATCTCTTTCGGTTGTCTTACTGCTCTAGCTAATACAGCAAGCACTATATTAAGTAGGTATTAGAGAGTGGACATTCTTGTCTTGTTTCAGGTTGTAGAGGAAATGCTTTGTGTTTCTTTTATTTAGTATGATGTTGGATGTGGGCTCACTGTAAGTCACTTTTAGGGTGCTGATGTATGTCCCTTGATTCCAGTCTTTCCAAGACTTTTATCATGAAGGATGTTGGATATTTTCGAAGGCTTTTTCTACATGATCATGTGATTTTTAGCTTTTAGTCACTGTGTGAACACACTTTTATTATATATGTAACAATATAATTAAAAAAGAAATCGTTATGAATTTAAGAGAACATGTGGTCGGACATGGGATGAGTTGGAGGTCAGAGAGTAAGGAATAAAAACAAAGTAGATACAGTACTCATGTATGAAATTCTAAAATTCAAGTTAAAAATTGTTATTTTTATTTAAAAATTTATTGTTTGAGAATCTTATGCGTGCATACAGTACTTTTTTTTTTTGTCAAAGCCTACCCACATTTCTTTCTTCCTAATTCTTCCACTATTCCCTGCCACATGCCACTCAAACTTCACTTGCTTTTTATTAAATCTCTGAGTCCACTTAGTGCTTCCAGGATGTGCCTGGCTGTAGGACAATCTACTGGAGTACATGGCCTCTCTGGGAACACATCCCAGAAGAAACCTGACTCCAACCCACCAGCTGACACCAACTGCCCAGAGTTCCTCAGGTAGTGGTGGAACTTCATGAGACCTTCCCAGTCCATGCCAGGACTTGACTGACTTGATCTTGGGTATGGCTTGATCACAGAGTCACAGCAGCTGTGGGTTCATGTGCCCAACAACCCTGCCATGTGCAGAAAATACTGTTTCACTGTAGATGTCTACTACTTCTGGCTCTAAAAATCTTTCCACTCCTTCTCTCCAAATGACCCCTGAGCCTTATGGCAGGAGTGTGAGATAAAACCAATTGATCTTGAAGGGCAGAAATATCAAGAAAATGAGGAGGATTGAGAGATGTAATTTCTCCCATTGCTTTATGTCAATTTTACAGGCCCTTTGAGGGACATGTCTTCTCAGCATCACAACCAGATCAGAGACACATCTGGCTTTGTACCCTTACTCTCATACTATCAAATCCAGATCCCTTCTATCATTAAATTACAATGACCGACTTCATCAGGATGTTGACATAGTTTCTACAATCCCATGTCATGCCTAGTCTTGTGTCAATATTTACACTCCACTATTACTTGGCAATCATTATAACATTAAGAGATAGTATTACTTTAAAGAGATAAGCCTATCATTGTTTTATGAGGGACCCTGGAAAGCTTGGCTTTGAACCAAATCCCATTTGGCTTTGGCCTTGCTTACCTAGCAAGTTCTTCACCTCCTATTACTTTAAGGTGCCCTGTGTTCTGATTCTCTTGTAGATTCCAGAAAATCACAGCAGCATGCCATCTTCCAGACCACAGTTCTACTCTCCACGGACATGGAAGGGGCTAAGTTCCCTGCTCTCTCTAAGCCTCAGCAATACCAAAAGGCTAGAGTATGTCCAGTTTTCTGAGATTTTAACTGACATCTCAACAATTTATAACTCACTTCTGTTACTGAGTGACATTGTAGAGGAAGTAAGAAGGTGGAGCAGAATTGCAAACTTGGGTCTAACTGACACGATAAAGGTCATACTAATGCCATTTGATTTTCCCACAGAGCCTTGAAGCATACAACTGATACTCAGCAACCCGTAGCAATAGCATAAAAATTTTCACTTCCTTTCTCCCTTTCATTCCTGGATCCCAAATGGAGCATGCAACAGGACCTAGTCTGTTGTCTGCAGTAGGAACCACTCATTTTCAGGAGACATCTGGAGAGAATCCAATAGAGCAGCCACCTGAGCCATGATCATGGCTCTTGTGTGGAACTGCTAACTGAGCCCATCTTCCACCCAGACCTCCATGCTAAGCCACTCATGGTAAACATCCAGTATTGCTAGGATGTAAAATGAGGTACTCAGTATTCACACACATAAGTAAATGTAATAATTACAATATTAATTAAAATAACCCATTTAGATTAATTTGAAATAAACCTCTATTTGCTCATGATGGTAACCCTATTTTAGCACATGACAACACTGGTGTATTTTTACTTTTGTTTGAAGAAAGAATGAGATGCCATATTCTTCCAAATAATAACCTTGTCATATTCCAGTATCATATAATGAGAGAATTTTAAACTGTTTGTAAACAGAAAGGTCTGAATTAGTATGTGGGCCTGCAAACAAATAGTAAATATAGAAGTAGGAACACCTTAAGAATGTCTAAGTGTAAACGATGAGTCAGAAAGAAAAAGCCCATGTAGAGGGGAAAGAACAGAGCACATGTGCCAAGCAAAGGGACTCAAAGTCAGACAGTGGTTCCAGGCTTCCACTAGAGGGCATGGGAAAGTGTTGATATGCGACTGAATACAGGGAGCAAGTTCACTGTGGGGGACCAGGGCATAGCACATCTCTTGTTAAGCTTCATGGGACATCACTGAGGAGGGGGTAAAAAGACTGTAAGAGACAGAGGTCTTGGAAGATTGCTGTACAAGAATATCTTCTGGACATGACCGGGACAGGGCCTTCATGTACTCATGATAGCTGTGCTTGCCAGTAGAAGCCCTGCTCAAAATCAATCCAGGCAACAGTGGAGCACAGAGAGGGAAAGGGTCAGGACTTCCACACCTAGTGGAGGAGCCATTGGTAGGTGAAGGCTGCTGTGGGGAGGAGTCAGTTTTCTTCAACAGGGTTGCCTGTAATAGGTTGGTCATGCTCCCTAGGCTGATGTCCTATATCCCCATGCACAGAGGAGGCACTAATGGGACTCTGTGTGTTGAGGGGAGGAGGAGGAGGAAAATAAGGAGGAAGAGGACCAGAACAGTGATGTATTGGTAAAGAAAAAAGAGGAGTGAGAAGGGGAAGAGGAGCAATAATGAATTTGAGAGGAAGATTTTGGGAAAGTGAAGAGTTGTGCTGGACCTTGGATGGGAGTGACCATACTTAAAAGGACCCTCTTCCTACACTGCATGCTACAAAGATGAACGTATCCATTTAAAAAAGACTTAATTCAACATGCAACAGCCTGTCACCTTCCATAAGCTATTACGCATTACCCCCAAAGAAAACATGTTTAATCTATTTTTAAATTCTCTAAAGTCTCTCCCAAACCTCCCACATGGAGACTGAAATTGAAACTGTCAAACATTTGTAATAAATGTATCCTGATAAAGAAGATTCTCTACTTATGAACTGTGATACCAGAGAAGCAATGTATTTCCAGAGCACATCCATGTACCAGATCAAGGATAAGTGTGTCCATTCCAATGGGAGACACTGCAGAAAAAAATATGCTCATGCCCCAGACATGTCAAGATCTCAAACTTCTCATGTAAAGCTGCAGAAGTATGCTGTTTTTTTTTTTTTTTGATGCTGTGTTTGCTGGGTGCACCAAGGTAACAGCTTGAACCTATTAACTACCTGATGTGTAAATAAAGAGATGGCTCCAGTCTTCAGAGTTACGCTGCAGTGATTATGACCTTGGCCATACACACCTGTTTTTACTGATGTCACAGGCAGGTCAGTTGCCATTTGCTCACACTCTAAATCGCTCTACTCTTTGCACAAGGATTGAGAATGTCCTTGACTAAGAACCTCTCAGTGATGTTCGACTGCAGAATCAGTGAAGTGTCCTGGTCTCTGTGTTCCATCCATGATATTGTAATGAGATTTAGAATTAACATATTAAACATTACATACATTTTGACCATGGAGATTTAATTTTAGAGAAAATAAAGACATTTGTTTGAAGGCAAGTGTGTTCCTGTGGCCCGTGGGAAAACCAAACTCCTCATGCACAGGGCTGTGATGTTTTAACTTTTGAACAGTTCTTTCTGCTCTTGGAAGATTTACCCACTATAATACTCATTAAATGCTGGAAGGAAGGTGTCTGAGCATCAGGATTTACAATTTGATGATTCCCTTTCTTGCCATTATAGCTGATCCTCTGGCATGTTCTCCTACAGATGGCATTGTTTAGCACAATCTCTTTGCATATATCATAGATACTTAGGGACATTAAATGTTAAAGGAATATATCCCATGAGCAAGATCGTTGAATACGTGAAAGGCCATGCTTCTGTGGACAGGTGGGCCTGAAGGCACCAGTAAAGCAAGAATTTGCTGTGGTCTATAGGAACCCTTGTTCTCTGACATTTTCTAGATTGCCAGTTTGAAAACACAGTAGCAAGAGTGTCAGGTGGAGATTTAGGGTTAGTAGTGTATATAGTGACTGGCCTAATTCCAGGGCTTCCCCTTGAATGATGGTTGTCTAGCCAGAGTTTAGAAAGTGTTTCTGAAAACTCTTCCCACAAGAGGGTCACTTACTTTAACAGTGAAAGCATTAATTTTCAGGAATCCTACTTAGTCCTCATATTTAGCAGAATAAAGAGTCAATACTTAATGATGGAAAATGTCTTTCATTGGAAAAAAGGTATTTTAATAAATGTTGGGTTTAGGGATCTCAAAAAACAAGTGTGGAGAAGTAAGTGAAATCCACAAACTGCCTCCGGGACCTCATGGGAGTCTCCATCCTCAAGACATCATAGGCTTCATTCAGATTATGCAACTACTTGGGAGAGATAGAGTAACCTGTAAAGTGTAACAATGTGGAGTAAAGGGTAAGGGACCTATTTTTGCATGGTTCTTATTAATGCCATTTACTGCTATGTTTTAAGCCTAGTAGGTCAAAAATAGGGACTTCTCTCTCTCTTTATAAATTTCTTTATTTTATTTTTATTTTTTAAACATTTTTATTTTATATTAATCACAGGTTATGTACTTTGTATACCAGCCATAGCCCCCTCCAGCATTCCCTCCGTATCCCTCCCTTCCCTCCCTCATCTCCTCCCTGCCCCTTTCCAAGTCCACTGATAGGGAAGGACCTCCTTCCCTTCCATCTAACTCTAGCTTATCAGGTCTCTTCAGGAATGGCTGCAATGTCCTCTTCTGTGGCCTAGCAAGACAGAGGGCTAATATCCAGTATATATAAAGTACTCTTTATTTTATTGACAGGGAAATAGAAGCCAATTCTTGGACCCATGGTCTTTGGAAGGGATAAATCCATCATAGCAGAAATGTGTGGACCTACGAAGAGAATAATACCATAGCACTATGTTCCATGATAGGGCAAACAAAATTCTAAGAAGTAACAAGCTTGTATTATAGTATGATAAATATGCTTGTGTAGGTGGTGCATAATCAAATTTGTTTTCTTGTTGTCTTATACAACAGAAATACATTAAAAAACATACCAAGGGTAGGAATATCAGGACACAGTCACAACCAGGACCTTTCTTTGCTCTTCCAGGTGCTTTCCTCACCCCTAGCCCACAGCTCTTACTCCACAGCTCCCATGGTGTGCACAGTAGGGCTGCATACCATAATGGCCCAGGAAGTGCACAATTCTAAATCCTGGGGTAGGTGTGTCCCATAGCGGATCCAATTCTTACCATAATTTTTCTCCAGTTGTCAGTTGGTTCGGAGCCACATTATTTAGCTACTTCTTGTGTAAACCGTTGCTTTTCCTTTTTCCGTGTATAAGTCCGCTCTAGCTCTGTAGGCTCTTCCTGTCACTCACCAGCATTCTATTTATTCTTCAATTCCTTGAGCATTCCTGACTGTTCACTTTGGCTGTTCTCATCTTGGGTAGAACTTGATCCCCTGCTTTTAGCCAATGAGATAACTTTAGAGGCTACACTAGAAGAACTTTCTTCAGATACTTGTGAGAATTTTTCTGTTGAGAGAAAAGCATGGCACACTTTCCATGTCCATCTTTCCGTCTACTCTGAAAGGGTTGTGCATCTGGACACTACCAAGAGCCTGTGCTGCAGCTCTGGTTATGGACCTGTGTTTAAGTGAACCCTGTGGCTGCTGTGTATAAAGCCATTGACATTTTAGTTAGCTAGAAATTGGAATGATTTGCTTGTCAAATGTCTCTTTACAACTGACAGTGAGGAGGTTTGTGTTACCTGATGTCCAACATTTCCCCACAACCCTCATTACCAATATTTTGCTTGTCAAGCTACAGATTTCTGCACAATGCTAATGGTTAACGCTCAGAGATTCAGTTTCCATCAGGAATAGAAGCCCTGGGACACAGCATTCTGCAGACTCCAGGTGGGCACCCTCTCTTGAGAATGTTGTCCCCAAATACCTTTTGCACAGAACAAAACTGCCACTCACCACGGGGTCCCTTTGTTGTTGCTTCTGTCACCAGAACGAGGAGCAATGTAAGGAGGAAGAAGCTGGTGGGATTCATCTTGCCAGGGTGGAACTTAGTTGAGAGATGAGATGAGCTTCTCCTTTATATATCTCCTGACTGGCCTTTCCAGCACGTATGAAGGACATTGGCCTTTCTTATCTGTATCAGCTTCCCTCTCCTGCTTAGTAGGAGTCTTGATACTGTTCCCTGAAACACTCAAGGATGTTGTCATCAGAGTATTCTCAGAAATCTCCACTTTTACTTTGAGAACAAAAGACAGTGACTTCTCTACTTCCTGAAACTATTTCAGTTCAGATTGGGGAAGATACTTCAGGCTGCAAAAGTCTTCAGGGCCTTCATTTTCCATCATGGAATCCCTTTCAAGACACCATCACTGAAATGCTTCACCATGGATAGAATTTTGAAGTTCTGTTTTTTTTCCAGAGTAACCTTCATATGAAACCAAGTCTTCAGGGAGGAGGCTTTCAGACCAGACCCAGCTGGCCTCTTTGGAGCAATGTGGATAAAGAGACCACTGTCTTCAGCAATCGGGACTTTCTTTCCTTCAATCTCTTGGATGCAACCAAGAGCAATACTGGGATCCTGTATTGTTTTGTTTGTCTCTTGGACTCCTCTGGACCCACAACTTGAAAGTCAATTTTTTTGTGCCTGGTATTGGAGTTTTTGCTAGTCTATGGCTCTTGAGGATATTATTGTCATATCTTCAGTTAGACTATATATGCCTAATATACATACACTTCCATGTCATTTTAGATAAAAATAATCTAATTTTGTGTAGGTGTTTTAAATATCTTAGTGTTAATTATTTTTCTTCCTTCCCTGTTTTCTAGTATTGAACTCACCTCCTAGTCAAAGTCTCCCCTTGTCATTTCCCACTTTTATTCTCTTATGGTTTCAGTCCTTACTCTGGTATTCTTTCACATTGACCTTCTTTGCTTTCTTTGTTTTTATGGCTGCTGGAGGTTATTTACTCTCACCTGAATATTCAGTGCTGAAAACCACAGGCAAGAGAGGTCATGTAGTATTTGTCCTCTTGGGACTGGGTTACACCATTCAATACACTATTGTATTCAGTTCTAGTTATTTACCTACAAATTTTCTGATTTAATACTCTTTTACAGCTGACTAATATTGTGTAGTGTAAATGTCCTACATTTTCTTAGTCCATTTGCCAGTTGATGGGCTTTTGCATTGTTTTCATTTCCTAACTATTATGAATAGGCAGCAATGAACATAGGTGAGCAGGCAGTACCAAAAATGTGCTATGCAAGCTGTTAAGAACTACCCCATTGTCATGTTTATGAGCTACAAACATGTGCAGCATGACAAAATATACCTAAGAATGCATTGGTGATACTCCTGTCTTGATGGTGACCAAAGTTGACTAATTGGATATAAGACCCACTTAACAGTCATGCCTGGTACTGAAAACCCAGGCAACTACTATAACCTAGTGAGATAATGGGTCTTCAAGGAGACCTTTCTACTGTCACTCTACTAAATCACTATGATTCCTGCAAATGAGATACTTATCTTTATGCCCACAGATAATTGTAATTCTCACCCCTCATCAAAGCTTCTCTTTGCAACCTATGGAGACCATTATAGAAAGCCACAAATGGTAAACATACATACAAGAATTCATGGTAACATACTCAGTCCCAAGTGACACATCTATAACACAATTCCACACCCAAGGCTCGTGAGCATTGTCAAAGAGAGGCAGAAAGATGTAAGGGCTAGAGGACAAGGATATCTGTTGTGAGATCAGGTCTCCTATAAATGGCAGAGAAACTTCAGCCATGACACTTCAGCAACATGGTTGCATCAACAAGACCCAAACAAGGGCAACCCAGGTAGGTTTGTGAACTTGTGAGGGGGATGCTGACAGAGGCAGAATTAATTTTCCTTAGGGATGAGGCCCCTGAGGGATTATCCAGTAGCAGATGATTAGCCATCACCAGGTTGTATTTACATATTTGAATTTATTTATATACCATATATTTTACATACATTTAATCTATACCTATTTATGTAACAATAACAGTTAAATCAAAAGAGACCACAAATTTCAGAGGGGGAGGCATGGGAGGGGCTGGAGGGAGGAAAGTGAAGGGGAGATGATATAATTGTATAGAAGTACATTGAGCTACCCTTTTGGGATGTTAATCTTGGTGTGTGGCGTTTTTACGTTGTGTCTTGTAATATAGTTTATAATATATATGTTTTTTTTAACAATAGGGAACATTCAGGAAGTCTTTTGGGAAACGTGGGAGAAGTATTAAGTGATTGGGAGGGACACAGTTCTCCATGAGAAGACCTACAGAGTAAACTAATTTGGGCCTTCGGGGACTAGCAGAGACTGAAGCACCAACCAAAGAGCATGCCTGGGCTGGACCTAAGCCCCCTACATCTATGTAGCAGATGTGCAGCTTGGTCATCATGTAGATTCCCTAGCAATGCAGTAGGGAATGTCTTTGTTGCTTGCTGCTGGATCCTTTCTCCCTAGCTGGGCTGCCTTGTCTGGCCTCAGTGGGAGAGGATATGCTTAGTCCTGCTGAGAGCTGGTGTGCCAGGAGTTGGGGGAGTTCCCTTCTCTGAGAAGAAGGGGAGGTAGGAGCAGGGAGAGTGGGGAGCAAGGGCGAGATGGGTAGAAAGGACGGGGCTGAGATGTAGCTGAAAAGTGATTAAATAAGGAAATAAAAGAAAAACAACAACAAAACAATCAGCCAAAAGAAAGAAAGAAAATATTTTTTTCTCATGTCGTTTATATTGATTATGGTATCACCTTCCTCTACTCTTCCCAGTTTCTCTCCACATCCCATCTCATCAGAATCCTCTCCATTTCTGTCTCTCATTAGAAAAACAAAAGGTTTCTACATGAGAATAATAAAATATAACATAATAAAATAATTATAATTCTCATACCACATTAGACTTGCACAGGACAAAGAGTAGGAAAAGAGCCTAAGAGAAGGCAATAAGCATCAGAGATCCGTTTATTCTCACACTGAGGACTCCCATACAAACTCTAAACTGGAAGCCATAATATAATGCTAGGAGCTGGTGCAGACCTGTACAGGCCCTCAGCATGCTGCCACAGTCTCTGTGAATTCAAAGGTGCTGCAATCCAGCCATATTTAGAAGGCCTTGTTTCCATGGTGTGTGTCTCCTCCTCTGGCTCTTACACTCTTACTACCTCCTCTTCTGTTGGGTTCCCTGAGCCTTGAAGGGAGGGAGTTGAAGGAGACATCCTATTTAGGGCTGGGTGTTCTAAGGTCTCTCATTCTCTGCATGTCTCTCTGTTTGTGGGTCTCTATGGATCTGTCTGTAGAACTGTTCCAACCTGCTGTAGGAGGAAGAGTCTCTGAAAATGGCTGAGCAAGGAATGATTTGCGAGTATAGCAGAATGTCATTGGGAGTCATTATATTGCTGTTTTGTTTTTGTTAGAACAGTAGTACTTACTTTCATTGTAGGTTTGTGGACTATCTAATCTCTGATTATTGGTTCCCCAAGCAGTGTTGGGCATGGTTTGCATTGTGTGGAGTGGATCTTAATCAAATCGAATATTGGTTGGTTATTTTTACAAGCCTTGCACAACCATTGCCTGAGCACAGCAGTTCTCATCATATGGGTCATGACCCTTTTCACAAGAGTCGCCTAAGACTATAAAACTACAGATAATTACATTAAGATTCAAAACTAGCAAATTACAGTTCTGAAATAGAAACAAAACTAATTTTATGTTTAGGGGTCACCACAACATGAGGAACC
>JAQQSO010006538.1:0-11249 GCA_028658305.1 Pachyuromys duprasi
CTCTGTCAGAGGCTTGATCTCGAGTCTTAATATCTGCTCTGATATATCGCTACATTGACCCCCCCCCAGAGGTCCTCTTTGGCATGCTCCTGTTGTGTTGCTTGTTTTCTCCTCCACTCAATGTCCATCCCATTTGTTCATTCAAACAAGCATTGATCATACCAATCTAGGACCTCCTTCTTGTATCCTCTCTAGGTGTGTAGATTTCAGCTTGAACTTCCTATCCTATAGGTTTATATAAGTGAGTATATACCATATGTTTCTTTCTGCTTTTGGGATACCTCACTTAGGATGATCGTTTTCAGGTCCCACCATTTGCCTGCGAATTTCATGATTTCCTCGTTTTTAATTGCTGAGTAGTATTCCATTGTGTAAAAGTACCGCAGCAAGTACTCTTAACCACTGAGCCATCTACCCAACCCTATGGGGAGAGGGGAGGTTTTGAAGATGAAATGGGAAGGGTTACATGAATTGGTTTTTAAGCAATCAGGAACAAAGGTGGTACTCGTCCAGTGCTGAGCAGGTATTTGCCAATAGCTTTCTATCAAGAAGCAATGTATGTATGAGATTGTAATAACCTATGTGCAAAGTATAGTTTTCAGAGAGTCCTTTTAATAATTTTTATTGTCAGGTATGTATACATATGAGCCCCTCTGTTCTCTTTACTTGCCATAAGAGACTTCTGTATCAATTTCATGTCTAACATAGACTTCTTTTCTGTTGCATTTTTTTTTCATGGCTCTGTGTTCTATGCAAACAACAGCTTTCTTCCATAGAAACTTATATGTCACCCAAAGCTTAATATGAACAGCTCTGCGAGCAAGGTCATCTCATTAATCTCTAATAAGGAACATTTCAAATATTTCCCTGAAACTTAAGGCCACTATCTATGACAAATTCAATCCTGTTTTGTCTTAAAATGCTTGTAGTTACAGCAATGATCCGGCTTCTGTGTGACTAAAATATGCATCGGATCCATAGTTAGGAAGGGCCAATGCCACCCCTCAACCCCTGGGAACAATTCCAAGGTAGGAGCATTCTCAGCTGTGAAATCGCTCAAGCTCTCAACAAGCCCGAACACATGACAGGCGAGTGCTTGTTAAGTTAATTTTCCCTGCCTTGCTTGGCATGCTGCCCTCCAGTGCTCGGGGCTGAGTTTTGCCCGAGGCACAGCTCTGTCCCAGTGCCTAGGATTCAGCAAGACAAATGGCTACCAGATGTCTCCAGGCTCAGACACCAGGCAGTCCTCAAGACCACATGGCTTTCCGCCATGGTAATGTTTCCAAGGTCCCCAGCCTCCAGTTCAGGAGAAAAGAATCCCCAGAGATTGGCATGGCTTCTAATGTATGCACTCAGCAGGTCCTCACAGGTCTCTAGATGCCATCTCTGCCCACACTGTTCATATTGCTCCATGACTCGGGCAGGAGGCGGTGGATGGGGGATGAAGCCCTCGGGCCAAGCAGACACACAGTGCCTGGCTGGAACTGACAGCTCACATGCTGCTTGATGCTTGCCTTTTCAAGGCTGTGCTTCTCGCTAGTCTATGACTCTGGTTTTTAATGGTAAGGTGGGCATGGGTACAATTTATGACAGTTATTAGGAATAAGTGGATTAATTTTCAGTATTTAGAATACCACCTAACAATGATCCAGTAGTGCTAGCTCTGTGTGTCTGTGTGTCTGTGTGTGTGTTAGATCTGTCATACCCTATACCCAAATATCTGATAACTTGACACCCCGGAAGTTACTCCAGCCACTAAATAATGCCTGTTTTTTTTTTTTTTTTATGTTGTTGCTCATTTTTTTCTCCAGCCAAAACCCACATGCTTTCTTAACAAAAGACCCTCTCACATCATCAACTGAATAAAAAACAAGGCTTAACTACTCTTTCATAGTTTTTAATCCTGGCATGGATGAGACTGTTTTATCCTTCCTCTGAGCAGACTTCATTATGGCATGAGCTTACATGCAGAAATTAAGGCATCTCTACAATAGGGCCCATTTCTTCTTGTTGTACGGCCTAGTATCTGAATGCATACAGTCCTTTTCTCAGTTAAAAAAATCCCCTTAGAGTGGAGATTCAGTGATGGCACCTAACTGCTTCTCTGTGATACCTTGGCATTGGTTAAGAGAGCAGACAGGTTAAGTTTTAAAAGAGTAGGTTTCTCTCACTGTATTGTCAGAAACACACAACAAAAGGCAGAATATGTGATGAATGTTTAGGAAAAATGGTCTAAAGCACAAGATGTAATGGATATGCCAACATAAAAGGGTCAACCTCCCCCATACAAGCTGGGGAGTGACAGACTGGCTAGATCCCAGGGGAGGACATTGCAGCCAGCCCTAAGGAGACAGGATGAGCTGGGGTTGGATGGAAGGGGAGGAGGTCCTCCCCTGTTGGTGGACTTGGAGGGGGCGGGGAGGAGGGAGATGAGGGAGGGAGTGGGAGGGTGGGAGGGAATGAGGGAGGAGGCTATGCCTGGGATGCAAAGTACCTAACCTGTGATTGATATAAAAATAAATAAATTAATAAAAAAAAGAATTCAAAAAAAAAAAAGAAAAAAAACACAAAAACCTGGTGAGTGCCATTAGTACATCAGTTGTCTCTTGAAGGCCTGCTCTCTTCTGAAGGAAAATGGAGTGGGAGTAGATCTGGAAGGAGAACAGAGGTGGTGGGAACGTGGAGGGGTGGTGAGAGGAGAAACTTGATTGGGATTTATTGTATGAGAGAAGAATATACTTTTAATAAAAATTAAAACTAGTAGTTATTAAAAAAAAAGGGTCAAAACTACTGTCCAATGCTGTTGTAGATCTCTGTACATCTGCGACTCAATGGCCAACCTAGTGTCCTGTAATCCTCTCCACTGAAAACTTTGAATCTCAGCCTCTGCTTTCAAACAATATCCTTCATGTAAAATCAACTTCAGACTTTCCAGAGTAGCCATTGTCTTCCCCAGAGACCTTTCTCTGTACTGCTGCTGGAGCCCTCAGCCCGCAGCTGCCTTGATAGCAAACCCTCCCTAACAAGATGCTCTTTTTGGGAACCCCTCCCCCCATGACAGTACAACGGTTTCCTGTTTCTGACCTTTATGAAATCTTAGTGCGTAGGAAGGTATGTGACCTCCCTGTACAATAGTGGTTCTCAACCTTCATAATGCTGGTTAATAGTGGTTCTCAACTCCTCTGAATGATGACCCCACACCCTAACCATAACATTATTCTTATTGCTTCCTCATAACTTTAACTTTACTACTGTTATGACTCATACCGTAAATATCTGTGTTTTCTGATGATCTTAGGTGATCCCTGTGAAAAGGATGTTTGATTCCCGAATGGGTTGCAATGCGTGCCCATTCTTGTAGAGAAGCATTGCTCTATAAGTTAACACTGTATATTAGAATAGAGTTGACCAATTTTTACCAGTGGACTAAAAATCCCTAATGAATTCATTGGAAATTAATACAAAATAAATATTTTCCAGGTCACACTGATTTAGCTGAAAATCCCTGTAAGAGTTACTAAGACAGTAAGAACCTGTCCTAACAATGGGTGTGGCCACATGGAAGAAACTGGTGTATTGAGTTGTAGGCAGCTTTAACACTGAGGTTAGCCTTTAGCCAGGAAAAGCTAATACCTTCACCCATAGGCACAAAAATTAATTCTGCCAGTAAACTGTCTGAGCTGGAACAACATCCATCCCCATGTATGACCACACATGAAAACAGATCCGTTCATATCTTCATTGTTACCTTGCAGGAATTAGCATGGTGGACCCCAGTATGCCATGTCTTGGATATCTGACCAACAGTAACTATCCACAGTCAGATGGGGCAGTCAACCAGTCTCTGAAAAAGACTTAAAAATCCATATTGCAACACAATAGTAAGGCACAAGAAGACATAGTAAAAGAAATAATAAAAACATACTAAAATCCAAACCAAATACAAAAATACCGGTTCATATTTACAATTACCTGAGGTCTAAAATGCTTGTTATTTCACTTAGTCCCCAGATTCGTACCCAAATGCATTACTGCCAGCAGCCTTCAGAGAGACAAGTTGGAGAAGCCTCACAGGCATTTTTTTTTCCCTCCTAATGAGGTCGCAATGGACACGAGAATACAAGGGTGCATGAAGGGTAAATGGATGTAAGCCCCTGGTGGATCCCAGGAGTCAGGCAGCTGCACATCCTGGTGGAGGACATGAAGGAGACGCACTGGCAGAAGTAAAGATAATAAGACAATATCACCCGAAGGCCCTCTTTGACTCTGCACACATAGAAAGAAAAATACATGACAACTACAAATGCCCTTTTACATTCTTTTGCCAAAAAAAAAAAAAATGTAAGCTTGAGGATGATCCTCGGTGATAGAGGCTTTGAGTGGGTATGCACACGGCCCTGGATTCAGTCTCCAGATCTTCAAAAGACACAGGAAAAATACTTAAAAACACATCCTAGGAGAAAGGATTAAAGTTAAGAAAATATGTGGCACTTAATATATGTACATGGGAGAGTCTAATGGAAGTCTTGCATTTCTGTAAGGTTAGTATTAAAAAATCTTGTTGTAAATGATTTTCTTTATTTGTATTTGCATCTTTAGCATCTTTCACACTGTCCTATTTTGGTTTCTGCTACTGGATTAAAATTATGACTGAAAGCAACTTGGGAGAGGAAAGGGTGCATTGGTTTGCACTTCCGGACCACAGTCCATCTTAGAGGGATGCCATGGTGGAAACCTGGAGCAGAAACTGAAGCAGAGGCCTGGAGGAATGGTACTTGATGCCTTTCTCTACCCGGCTTGCTTTCCTGGTACAACCCAGGAGCATCTTCGATGGGTGGCATTATCAACAGCAATCTGGACCCATTCACATCCATCACTGAGAGAATGGCTGCAGGCCAACATAATGGAGGCAATTCTTCTGTTGAGTGTCCCTCTTCTAAGGTGACCCTAGCCTGTGTCAAATTGACAAAGTCTAACATGTACAGGTGTTTCTTTCTGTTCATGCTACTGGCCAGAGTAACTAGCATAAAGAAAGGAGGGGAGTGCTGGGTATCACTTCCTATCCTAGAAGGAGCATGTGTCATCACTATGGAGGAAAGTCTCTCAGGCTACTCTTAAAACAAATCTTGCAACCTTGACCTTGCCTCAGCATTTTCCTTCCCTCTCTTTAAGCACTGTGATTCGGAACCTGTTTTCTGAAATGGTTGTGAAATTATCTTGTTAGCTTTCAGGGAATAGTTCTTCAGTGGATTGGGGCAGTAGTCATCATTTCTCACATCTTCCTAGAGGAAAGGGCAGTGAGGAGCAAAGCAGAAAACCATTGTGTGAAAGGAATCCTGTCACTAAATGAAGTGTGTCAGCTTCTCCTTCTTTCTGGTCGTCACACTGTTCCAATGACCCAGGCCCAAGTACTGTGCATCAGACTAACTTTATGCAAGTGAGACTCAAGCTGTACTCTGAAGGTAATACCATCTAAACTCTACCTAAAATAATAAACAAGGATTCTAATCAGAACACAAGGGACAAACTCTGCTCTCTTTTGTTTCTATTTAAGCTTCTGTCTAAGGTCAAATTTGAAGAACATAGTCTCCTATAGAAAAATATCAAATCAAAGCAAAAAAAGCAAAAGGGAAAAGTTGGACAATTATCATGTTCACATATTTCAGTTTCTTCATCTGAATGGAAATTTATCTGATTTATACCAAGTTTGCAAATTTGATTCAGGACTTTCTAGCTAAGAAATTTAGAGATGTGAGTAGAAAATGGTAAGATTTTCATGGACCGTGTATAATATAAAGAAGTCACCTAACACTTAGTGGCAGTAAGATCAAAATGTAAAACATGAGCAGATAACAAAGCAGAAATCATAACACTGATAATCCAAAACCAAAAGGCTTGAATATAAAGAACAGTTCAATAGAATCTAATTTATTAAAGCTAAACAGCATTACAAACCCCTTCCTACTTACTATTTTATTGTCTGTGACTCTATTGATTTGATATTCTTGGGGAAAACAACTACTTAAGGAGATAAAATAGATGAAAATGATTCAGGTAATATCTGACTCTGACAGAACAGTTCTACATCTTGGTTACTGTGCTGGAAAACATCTGTTGGTTAAAACCGGAATAAATTTACTCTACAGGGCTGGTGAGATGGCTCAGCAGGCACTTCCATGCAAGTCTGATGACCTGAGTTGAATCTTTGAATCCTTTTAAAGTGGCAGGACAGAACAGAATCCTGAACACACACACACAAACAAGCACATCAAGTAGTAAAAGTGAACTTTACTTCAAATAACTATATTCATCAGATGACATAACAAAAACTCAGAAATAAATAAATTTGCCTTCATCAAAGTTAAATGAAATTGTGCTACAGCATACAAACAGGATATTGAAGACACACAAAGAATTGAATAAAATGTGTTCAAATTTCCTATCAGGTAAGGAGTCTAACACCAAGACATACAGAAAGTTTATGATTCAATAGCAGTAAGATAAGTCTCCCAGCCTACAAGCCAAGAGTACACAGCCAAACATTTCTCAAAGGGCACACAAATGGATAAGCACATGAAAAGACAATTGCTCTCATTAGGTATTGAAAATGCAAATCAAAATTACAATGAAATACCTACTAAGAGGCCACATTCCCCCAAACATAAAATCACGTATTAATGAGGAGGCAGGAAAAATCACAGTCCTCCAGCATTGTTGGATAGAATGTACAATGGTGCAAATGCTGCTCTGGAAAGAGTTCTGCATTTGCTTGAAATGTCAAACATGTGCATTGCATGTCGCCCTCCCCACTCCTGCTGACTAATCCAGCCTAAGTGGAAATATGTGCACAAAATACCCTTCTATATGAACATAAATAGAAGCATTGTTCATATAAGCCAAGCGTAGCAACAACTCAGATGTTTATCAACTCATAAATGAATAAAGAGAAAGAAAGAAAGAAAGAAAGAAAGAAAGAAAGAAAGAAAGAAAGAAAGAAAGAAAGAAAGAAAGAAAGAAGAAAACTAAGTAAAGCATGCCTAACAATGAGACATTCTCAACAGTTACCGAGGATGACATTTAGATACAGGTTACAAGATAAATATACCATGAAAACAGGCTTTACCATAGTTAAAGCAGGCAGCTACAAAAACTCCCACATAATCCATTTATGTGACATACACACAGCCAGAAATTATACAGAGATAAAATGTAAATTAATAATTGTTGGGAATATGTTCACTTATAAGCAGATTCTAGTCATGTGGTACAGAATAGACATAAGACAATGCACAGACCCCAAGAAGATAAGTCCGATGGACATCTTAGGCTTCATGTGCGCTACCCAGTTAGGGAAGTGGGGAATATCTCTGACAGGGACTATGTTGCCTGCTATTTTTTTAATCACTTTCCCCTGATGGAACTTCCCTACCAGGCCACAGGGGAGGAAGACAACTCAGTCCTCATGTAAATAGATGAGCTAGGATGTCTGGGGAGGCTTCCCTGTTCTCAGGAATAGGGGAGAAGGGATGTAGGAGAGAGGGAGGGGACTGATAGGAGGGAAGGGAGGGGCCTATGATGATATAAATTGAATTAATTAATAAAATATAAAAATAAAATGATTGTTGGAGCCAACTGAAGAGGGAGTAATTGGGGGGTGTGATTCTAAAGAGACATAACTTTTCTTTTTATTAAGAAAATGTCCTAAAATTGGTTATAGCAATGGCTGCTCTGATCTGTCAAGGTACTCAATACAGTGAACTGCATATTTTAAATTGTGAATTGTATGGTAGATGAATTGTGTAACATTAAAGCTGTTGGAGTAATTATACCTCCATAAATTTAATTCAAAGAAGAAAGAACACTTGAAAATGTCGTGCAGTCCAAAATAAAAAGGGGGAAATACATAAGCAAAAATGGAAATAAGTTCACATTATTAAAAAAATGACCAATAAAGATTGGGGTATGGCTCAGTGGTAGAGTACTTTTCTGTCATTAATGAGGCCCTGAGCTATATCTGTGTCACAATACTGAAAAGAAAAATAAATAAAAATGAGAATAACCATTTTGACCTGGCCTTGTTAGAACACACCTGTGATCCATACAGGGATGAGGAGCTCACACAGGCAGGGGGATGGAAACTTCAAGGCCAGGCTGGGACCTAAAAATAATGAAAAGCTAGCATTCTATGTATCAATTACCAAACTAGTGCATGCAAAAGAATAAAGTATTTTTCCCCCATGACTCAAAATATTGTTGCTGAAGTTACAAGTAAATGTTCGTCTTACCCTTGGGGCTGATGCATGTTCAACTGAAACATATTTTTAAAAGAATGTTTTTAAATGTGAGATATGCATAACATTTTATTCTAATTTCAAGGTGAGAGAGCATCGGTTTCAAATATTCAGACTCAGCTTTCAGCATGAAGCCCAGACTGTCAATCTGAGGGGTCCAGGACAAAGGCTTGGGCTGCCAAGGAAAACAACACAATGCCAATGGTGATCCAACTGGGCCAGTATAACTTAGTTAATTTTGGACTATCTTATACAAATTTATAGATAAAAAAATTCAGCTTGACATCACTATTCATACTGAATAAATTAAATCTTATAGAAGCATGAATGTTAAAAAAAGTTTTTTAAATGCTTGTTAAATTATATTGGCTTAATCACAATGTATTTATAATGTCAAAACTTCAAATAATTTTTGTTATGGGATCCTTTTAAGAAAATCTTGTTATATTCAAATATTGAAATAGCTCATGATAGTTACTAATAACTTGATCATATACATGGTATGAATGATAATACACTGAAACATGTAAAACAAAATTATTGAATGAGATCAAAGACTTTGAAATGATAAATGTGAAAATACTTCACTTTGACATTCAGAGCACTGGGCAGAAATCACATTATGTCAATTCGCAATGCTTTAATTAAACAGTCCTCTGGTCCGCAGCAGTTCTAAGTTGGCTGCTAGGTGCCAGCCGAGGCAATGCGTTCTGTGGGAAAACCTAAAACCCTGGCTCAGATACAGCTCATAGACTCAGTCTCCAAGTGGGTTCCCTAAGAAGGGGAGCAGGGGCTTTCTCTGTCATGAACTCAGTGACAGGCTCTCTGATCACCTCCCCCTGTGTGGTACAGACTTGCCAGGCCGCAGAGGAAGACAATGCAACCAGTCCTGATGAAACCTAATAGAGTCAAATAGAAGGAGAGGAGGACCTCCCATGTCAGTAGACTAGGGGAGGGGCCTACGGGGAGAAGAGGGAAAAAGGGGTGGGATTGAGAAGAGGTGAAGTAGAGGCACACAGCCAGGATACAAGCTGGATAAGTTGTAATAAATGGTAATAATAAAATTTTTTTAAAGTAAATATATCACCTCGAGATGGGGTCGCATAGAAATAAAAACATAAACAAACAAATTATCAGTTATAGGATTGAAGCAATAATGAGTAGTTCCCATCAAAGCAAAGCTTAGGTCCAAAAGAATTACTGCAAAGTTCTACCAACCACTCAAAGAAGATCTCAATGATGGATCATTACATAGAAGGAAGTAATGGAGCACCTCCTCACACCCCAAAAAGCCTGAGTCATTCCAGGTAAGAAAGGAGAAGGGGTGTGGGAATAAGGGAAAGAGGAGGGTGGCGAGGAAGAGGAGGAGGAAAAGCAGAGTAACAGAAATTCAGATCTTCTTATAAATTGTCGCCTCAAATTTTAAGAGAAATGACTTCTTCTAAAATTCTACCACATTTTATGAATCCAGCCTTACCCAGATATCAAAAAATAAAACAATGTGAGGGGGAGGGGAGATGTAGGTCAACATACTTTAACAGCATAGATATTCAAATTTCGACAAAAAGCAACCAAAATGTCCAAAAGTATATTTAAGAGGATTTTATACCAAACCCAAATAATTCTTGTCTGAATGATGAAAGCAACACTCAAAATATGTAAAACATTTCAGAACAAAATTACATTATCATTTTCACAGAGGTGTTCAATAAAATTCAACACTCTTTAATGACAGAAAATGACAGAATAAGAGTTAGATAACGAATGTAGCTTATTCTATAAAGGTCATACATAATAAATCAACAACTATCACCATAGTATACGGGGGATAGTTGAAAACTTTCTAAAGTATCTGAGCAATAGAAGAAGATACATCTTCACCAACTGCATTCAGCATTGCAAATAGGCAAGTGAAAAAAAAAAAAACAAAGTGCATCAAAATCACAAAGGCAAACAAAACAAAAAACACAGAATCAAATTACGATGCTTATAACAACAGATCATGTGATCTTATATGTAGACTATACCAAAAAATCTAATGCAACTAATCAAGATTTTAGGGAAGTTGCAAGATGATATAAAGGTACAAGATGATACATACAGCATTGCTGTATGCAAAGAGCAAGCTATGTAAGGTACAAACTGAGACAGTAATCTAATTTATAACAGCTACAAAATCCCAGTAATAAATTTAGTCAAAACAAGGAAAGAGGGGGATCCAAGATGGCTGCCACGAGAGAACACTGTGTCTGAGGAGTAGGAGAGCAGAAACAACGCAGCGACCAGGAGACTGAACTCTGGGACCTAAAACGCCAGCATTGTGAGTGCCAGGTGAGCGGAACTCCTACAGTGAGAAAATCAAGAGGGAAAACCCTAGAGACACCCAGTTATTACCTGGAAAAATTTCCCGGTGACCAGCGGCTCACAGCTCTGATCTGAACAAGCAGCTGCACTGGGCGCCCGCACCCGCCATTATAGACTGGATCTCACAGTCTCCTGTGCAGTCTGGGGAGGAACCGGGTGCCATTTTCACTGAACTGCGCCCTACTAGCACACACTGCACCCGGGTTCTGCTTCAACCCGCGGGTGTGTGGCGGGCACAAACCGATCACCGGAACCACTCCAGATTGAATGGATTGGGGGACCCTTTTGACCAGTCCACACACTGCGGGGGCGCTCGCCTAACGCTTCCACCAGCAAAAACTCAGTCAGTGTGTGAGTCTGCCAGCGGATCTGGGAGGAACCCCAGTTCTGTCTCAACCCACGGCTGAGAGGATCCTGGAACCATCTTGACCAGACCGCACACTGAGGGCGAAAGCTGCACGCATCTGCCAGCAAAAACCCCAGTTCAGGTGTCTGTCCACAGGCCAGACAGAGAAGGCCTCTGGCACCATTTCAGACAGCCCTGCATACAGCGGATGCACACCAACCCAAACCCACTGTGTGTGCCCCAAATAT
>JAQQSO010006539.1:0-11249 GCA_028658305.1 Pachyuromys duprasi
ACTGTGTCTCCTATTTTGGTTGTTTCCTCTCTATCTATCTTTAATTGTTCCTGTATGTGAGCAGTTAAATCTTTCTTAATTTCCTTGAGGGCCTTGTTCATTTCCTCTTTCTGTGCCTCCTTTTGTTCCTCTAATATCTGCATAATTATAGCTTTAATAAAATTTTACTGTGTCTCCGCTGAATTAAAATCTGTATTGCTTTTGGGTGTTTCTGGTGGGGCCATGGTGTCCTGATTTTTGTTGGGTGAGTTTTTATGCCGATTTCTGGGCATTTGTGTATATATAATCAAGGAGCTCTTTGTGCTTCAAGGCTGAACTTCAGACTGGAATTGTCAATCTCTTGTGTCAGGAGTATTCTTCAAGAAGATCAGGGAGTTCTAGTGGTTTGATAGTGTGTGTTGTTGCCTCAGTTGAACTCTGTTGTGGGCTCTGTGTGCCTGGCTTCGTGCTCTGTGCTAGAGGCTGTGAGCACCACAGGCTGGATTCTCCTCTAGACTGGATGTTTGGCTCTTCACTCTGTGCCAGAGGCTGCGTGTCCCCCTTTGATATGACCGCTGGGGGCGCTGCTCTTGTGAGGAGGCTCTGAGCTCTGCCCTGAGCTTGCTGCTAAATGATCTCTTCTGGACTGGAGCCTTGGCCCCTCCTTCTGGGTCAGGAGCTGTGCACCACGGTCTGAGATGGTATTTGGGGCACCTCAGTCTGGACCTGATACTATGAGTCCCAATCCAGGGTGGTGGCTGGGTGTGCCTAGGGGTGTGGGTCTGACTGGTGTAGCCCGCAGTATCTGGGTGAAACTCAGTCCGTCCAGTGTACCGTGTGCCCCAGCCCAAGATGGTGGCATAGGCGCCCAGCCCGGCTGTGTGCAGCCTGTCTCCCTCTGGAGATTTTCCTGGGAGTAGCTGGGTGTCCCTTGGACTTTTCCACTTGATTTTCCCACTGTAGGAATTCCGCTCACCTGGCAGTCACAAATGCTGGTGTTATAGGTCCAAGATCTCAGTATCCCAGTCGCTGTGCCTTCACTACTGTCCTGCTCTTCAGACACAGTGTCCTCGTGGGACAGCCATTTTGGATCCTCTCCCCGATTGCGAGTCTTTATATCTGCTCTGATACATTGCTACATTGACCCCCCAAGAGGTCCTCCTTGGCATGTTCCTGTCCCGTTGCTTAATTTCTTTGTTAATCAAGTTTTTATTTTTATATTAGTTACAGTTTGTTTACTTTGTACAGTTTATTTACTTTGTACAGCTGTAGCCCCCTCTTTCATTCCCTCCCACTCCTACCCTTCCTCCCTCATCTCCTCCATGCCCCTCTCTAAGTCCACTGACAGGTAAGGTCCTTCCCTCCCGTCCATCTGACCCTAGCTTATCAGGTCTCTTCAGGAATGGCTGCAATATCCTCCTTTGTGGCTCCTCCTTTGGCGGGGGGATAAAGAGCCAGTGACTGAGTTCATGTCAGATGTCAGAAACAGTCCCTCTTCCCCTTACTAGAGAAACTCACTTGGGTACTGAGGTGCCATGGAGTACATCCAAACATTTATATCCATGCATGGTCCTTGGTTGGAGTATCAATCTCAGAAGAGACCCCTCAGCCCAGATATATTCGGTCCAGCTCCTGTCCTCTCCAAGTCATACTAACTGCCCCTTCTTTCATACGATTTCCTGCACTCTGCCCAAGGTTTGGTTATTAGTCTCAGCATCTGCTTTGATACACTGCTAGGTACAGTCTTTCAGAGGCCCTCTGTGGTAGGCTACTGTCCTGTTACTTGTCTTCTCATATTTCCAATATCCATCCCATTTGTCTTTCTAAGTGAGGATTGATCATCTTACCCAGGGTCCTCTTTCTTGTTTATCTTCTTTAGGTATACAGATTTTAATATGGTTATCCTCTTATAAGTCTTGTATCTATTTATGAGTGAGTATATACCATCTGTGTCTCTCTGCTTCTGGGATACCCCACTCAGGATGATCTTTTCTAGAGCCCACCATTTGCCTGCAAATTTCATAATTTCCTCTTTTTAAATTGCTGAATAGTATTCTATTGTGTAAATATACCACAAATTCTGTATCCATTCCTCCTCTTAGGGACCTCTGGGTTGTTTCCACGTTCTGGCTATTATGAATAAAGCTGCTACAAACATGGTTGAGCAAATATTCTTGCTGTGTACTTGAGCATCTTTTGGATATATGCCTAGGAGTAGTTTAGCTGGATGTTGAGGAAGCATTATTCTGAAGGGGAAGAAAGAGTGGACATAAAAGTTTCACCCTTAATAAAGAAGTTATTTGAAATTCATCTCTTCCAGTAAAAGAGAAAATCAGTTTTCTCAAGTGGTATGTCATTGTGTGACACACTCTAAAGGAGGCCTCACGCCCAGGATTAGTTGGCCAACAGAAGATGGACTGCACATTTTGGGCTTTGTTTATGTGAGTTATAGGGGGAATTTTTTTGTTTTGCCTTGCTTTAATAATTTTTGTCTTATTGGGTATTTGATTGTTTTGATTTTGTTTTGGAGAAAGACAAAATGAAGTTTGAGGATGGAGAAACTTGACAAAATATGATGTATGTGAAAATTCGTTTAATAATTTTTAAAGGAGAAGAAAAAATTCTCTCTCTGAGAAAAAAATCTAAGAACTTTGCATATAGCTGAGTCTTAATGTTTATTGAGTATGAGGCAAATTGCTTATAATAACTGACTTTGTTATATAGTCCTTCAGTGAGTTTTCTGGCTTGCATTTTCTTTTACAATAAAAATATCAAGAACAAATTATTTGAAATGAGAAATGAATTAACATATTTATGAGCAGCAATACGGATTACTGATTATTGATCAGCAATATAGATTATGTTAATTAGAAGTGATTAAGTGAAGAGTGGCTAGCTTAGTGGCAGATATTTTCCTAGTATAGAGGTGTCAACACCTTTGATCTCACAATAAAATAAAACATAAAGAATTAGTGCTAACAAAAATGCATGCAGCATTTTTAGCATTTATCCTTATGGTACATGTTGTTATTTAACTCAAAAAAGGATTTCAATTTACATATTTTATTACTTTTAAGTATGTGTGCTACCTCATTATTACACAAAATGCATAGTTGATACAGTCACTCTTTTCTATAGGGATATACTTAGCTTTTGCCCAAGTATATAAAGACTAACATTTTGGTTTCACAATAATTCTATAGCCTTTGAAAATGAATGCTTTTTCAATTAAGAACTAGTTGACTTCAGGCAAAGTACTTTACAATTCATTACTAAAATTTTGTATGCAATAAATGTCTCTTTTATTGAATCAAATACATTACTGTAGTTAGAATTATTGCAGCTAGGATATTTAGAAAAATTAACCTCTTTGTGCTTATCTGTTCCTGTGTGAGGTGGGTTTTAGTCTTTACCTCACAAGTTTATACTATGGATTAAAATCATCTTTGCAGGTTATTGAGGAATGTCTGGAACTCAAAGCTCTCACTATCATTAATGAAAACTTACCTTCTTCTATCAGAACTGCCTCAAGAATTGGGCATGCATGAATCTGTTAGTAAAAAATTTTGAACTACAGGTGACAGAGGTTGAGAAAAAAAGAGAAATGACACATGCACATTTGGTTTATTTTAATTATATTGCTTAATTTATTTCAACGATGCCTGCATATTTAAAAGTACTTTAAACCATATCCATCCCTGATGGAACCCTTAATTATGTGTGCTGCTTGGTCATTTATCGGTATTTCTTTTACTTGACCACAGAGTTCCTGACATAGTGCACTGCGGTTTCTTCTAGTTGTAATTCAGATGTTGATAAATCCAATAATATAAAATTGAGAGAACACACTTTTTGAATGAGGCTGTGTGACTAGTCCCTTAAGTGTCACTTGTTTTTATACCAATTCTGATGGCTCTTTCTTTGTGGTCCCTCAGGTGAAATAAGTAACACTCTCATAATAATTAATTGTGGTTAAAATGAAGAGTTCTCACTTCACAGCTTGAACTCTTACAGTATGAAAGTATGAGAATAATGTTCTCTGTAGACAAATTCATATATATATATATATAATTTTTCTTTGTTTTTATTAATTACAATTTATTCACTTTGTATCTCAGCTACAACCCCCTCTCTCATCTTCTGCTGATCCAAAGCTCCCTCTTTTCGCCCATCTTCCCCTCCTAGTCCACTGATAGTGTAAGTCCTCTTCCTCAACTCTCTGACTCTAGCCTGTCAGATCTCATCAGGAATGTCAGTGTTCAATTCTCTGTGGCCTAATTAGGCCACCTCAGGATGGGGAGGTGACTAAAGAGCCAGCCACAGCCATGCCAGAGACAGCCTCTGTTCCCTTTACTAGGAAACCCATTCAGAAACTGAGCTGCCCATGGGCTACCTCTGAGCGTGAGATCTAGGTCCTCTCCATGCATGGTAGTTGGTTGATGCATCAATCACTGCAGGAGCACCTGAGCTCAGATTTTGGGGCCCTGTTGGTCTTGTGGAGCTCCTGTTCACTCCTCCTTCTTCCCTGCACTTTGCCCAAAGTTTGGCTATGGGTATAATCTTCTGTGATACATTCATGGGTAAAGTCTTTCAGAGGCCCCCTGTGGAAGGCAGGGAAAGATCTTTACTAACCCTACATCTGACAGAGGGATAATTCTCAGACATATAAAGAACTCAAGAAGGTAAACACCAACAAACCAACTAATCCAATTAAAAATGAGGTTCAGAGCTAAACAGAGAGTTATCAACAGAAGAATATTGAATGACACAGAAACACTTAAAGAAATGCTCAACATCTTTAGCCATCTGGGAAATGGAAATCAAAATGACCCTGAAATTCAACCTCACACCCATCATGTCTAAGATCAAAAATTCAAGGGATTACACATGCTGGAGAGGATGTGGAGGAAGACATGCTATTTGGAAAACAACAGTTAACAATGCGTCTAGAAATAAATACCTGAAGTTCCAATTCCAATGCAGTTTCAGAAGGCTGTGCTATTATCTTCTTTAATGGCCACCTAACATTTCATAGGCTCTTGCTCTGCTTGCTTCATAATGCACTGTGGTTTCAATGTGTGATTGAGAGAATAATACCTACCCACAGATAGTAACCGAACAAAAAAGATGGGGGAGGGATCTGACCAAGTGTTCTGCACTACCAACTTTCTGTTTACAGCCAAGTCACACCCAGACATCAATATTCAATAGCTACACAGACATGTATTGAACATCAAATATGTCAGGTATTAAGTCAAGATAACAAAATAAGGTTATTTTTATTGCACAAGAAACAAAATGAAAAACATGAGAGCCTATGATTTCTAAGATCTTTTTGAAGAGAATTTTTTTGTTTCAACCATGCTGTATGTTGCAAGTGTTTTAAATACTACATGTTTCAAATAGAATATTCCGAGTCTGTAGCACATCACTTGGGTTTTCCTATTATCCCCAATGACCTGTAATTTTTGTTATCCATTTTGTGAACCTATAAAACTTTTGCTCCTCTCATGCTCTTTAATGTTCCATGAGACACAGGATGGGTGCCTGATCTTAGTCCCAATCTAAAAGGTAATGTTCCATATTGATATAGATATTCTATTTCAAAATAATTTACTACTTCCTTAAAAAGGACAGAACCCAATTAAGAAGACTTCTTGCTAAGGTTTAGTTGTGTAAATGATAGGTAGATTAACAGATTAACCTGTTGTTGTAGATGAAAATTAACACAAAGACATAGATGCTTCAATGTGCAAAGTATATACTATGATATCCTATATCCCAACCCCCCCAAAATAGAATATGTTTACATATTACTGTGATATATTTAGTATAAAAGCCTTACACATTTATTTATATAACCATATGAAGTATGAAAAAAAAATAAATACTATACACAGTCTATTCAAACTCAAAACTGATAAATAATACATCACTCTTCAATTATACATTCCTTCCATCCTCTTTTTCTTTCTTTCTTTGCTCATTAACTGATCTCCTGCTATACTTCAGGCACTTCTGACTGCTATCTATGAGAAACACACTTCTCCTGTATTCAAGGACCTCATAGTCTGATGTCCACATACCTAATTAGTACTTCTGTTAAGTGGCTGCTGGGTAATCTATTGCTGCAGCATGCATAGATTGATAAACTTATTCATTAAGTGATCTAAAACTTGAACTAAAAAGGCACTTATGAATGCACAAACACCTGTTGATGATGTTTTGTAATTTCACACATCATTGTTCATAGCTGAAATGTGACTTCAGCTTACTATAGCCAAAAAATTCAACCTGCTTTGTTTTATGAAAAGAGCATCAATTAAGTTGTATAATTGTGTTATTCAATAATAACACAAAATATTCAATCATCAGACATTGTTTTGCCTTTCTAGTCTAAACATGAGATTATTCGATATTATGGTATAAGGCCATTTCAATATCTGTATAATAATATTGTTACATATTTAAGAATATACACATATGCATATATGCATACAAACTAATAATAAAAAGGGGCCAATAAATTAGAAAAGAAGCAAGAAATGGATTGAAGGAAGGAAAGAGAAAGGGGAAAATGTAATTATATTTACTGTCAATAATTAAAAGAAATAATTTTAAAAATAACATAACACACAGGGCACTTTTTTTTCTTACTATCTCAATTTCTTCAAACTCTGCACATTACTTTGAGTCTGGGCCATGGGAATAAATATCAAGTAGCATCTACCTCCATGTCAAGAAATTTGCAGTGCTGTAAAGTTGCTTCACCTCCGATATTGCTCATTCCCAAAGTAAGTCGTCCTCATTACTTGTGGGTAAAATGGTGTTTTTACTTCTTACACATCTCAAATTTGACATCAAGTAAAGATCTTAGAAATTTGTTGTAGAATTAATCTACAGTGAAAATGAGTAAGAGAAAAATAAAATTACCATAATATGTATTGTTATTTAGTCTAGATAGGAACTTTTTTGTGTAATTCTTTTGTAATTTGTTTAAGGTTGTACCTACTGCACTTGTTTCATTTGAAATGCATAAAATATTTCAGCAGAACCAAAACTATTTATTTTCTGCTTATTCAAGCATATAATGTACATGCTTTTTACTCTCTGTGGCTTGTCATTGTTTACTTAAAGTTCTTGTTAGTTTTTTGTTTGGCAGCCTCTTTGTAACATCAAGTCAAAGGAATGCTTTGTCTGCACGGTTTACAGTTTTATTTCTAGTAAATTGACAAAAGATAAAGAAAAGGAGACTACGTTTACCCTGAGGACAAATACCACTTTAGAACTACACCTACATATATCAAAATCATATATAACACACACGCAGAGAAAGAGAGAGAGAGGGAAAGAGAGAGAGATGAAAAAGTATTGAACATCCAGGTTGAAAATGTAGAGATTGGTCTAAAGTTTTAGTTTTCATTGCAATACCATCTCCTTTGTACCCTTCTCTTTAGTAATAGTACCTACTTATTTTAACATTTTAATTATTACTGCACAATATGTACTTTATGATTTGTTTCATCTTTCTATTATGAAATGCCATCATTGCATCCTCACTTTAATATTTCAAATGTCAATTTAATTGCATGACTTCCTTCTTGCCTCTAGGCCTTCTAATTTTTATTATTAAGGAGGAAAATAACTTGTATAATCACTTAAGCTATACACATTTTATTTGATTCTCTCTACACATGCACATAGTCATGACAAGACTATCCCTTCACAATGACTGTTAATTTGCATTTGCCCACCTTTTCTATTTTAGTATCTCTAATACTGTTTTAGAGATTTACCATTTTCAATCATAAAAATTCTGTAATACTCTGAATGCGTTCTCTCTCTTCCAACTTATTACGTATAACTACCTGACAGAATGTTGTACAATACATTTTCACACTTCATATATAGTCACAGTCCTTCAGTGGCCTTTCAAACGATATTTAGGACAATGTTTGAAATCAGCAGCTTACCATTTGTTTTACTGATATTCAGGATTTATTACCATTTCTTTAAATTATTTTATGTCAATCAAATAATTGCCCCGTTTGGTGTCTTTTATCCCACTACATAGAAATAAGAGTAAGAACATATCGCACAATAAGCAAGAACAGTTTGTGCATCATGATTTGTCTTTTCTCAGGTCTTTCTATTAGCAAAATAATTTCCAATCCTTTATTTGTCCAAGATGTGCCTAACCATTCTCAGTAAGTGGTCACATGTGTCACTTAAATGGCATTTAACACAATTTTCTTGTACTGCTGCAATGAGATATGTAGGTGTTTCTATGTATATCCATTCATGTCTTGTTAGATTGTCAGCTAAGGATATTGCATTCCATACCCATTACAAACCCTTACCAATTGTCTAACATTTACTGGTACTTGATTACTGAATATATACTAAAACTTTGCAGTTTGCCTTTCCCCAGTGAAAGGTAGAAAACATTTGATTGGATTCAAACATTTATTGTATTTATTTCATTTTAAACATCTGTATGTAAACCTTGCTGGAATTAGCCCGAAATTCCTGTAAATTAGAACCAGCAGAGCTACACACCTCTCATTTCTGCAGATGGAGTTTCAAACTGTGAGTATTTCTTTTAAGCACATCAGTCAAAGTCCCAGTTCAGAGTTATTTAAAGTGGTTTGTACTTTATGGTCCTGTGAAGGCTTCACATTACAACTGCTGAGCCTTAAAAACACAGAAAGCAGAAAGAGGGTACAAGGAACTGCCATCTGTCCCTATAAACAATTATTGGCCAGCCATCTGCCCATAGACTGGGTAATGACTTTAACGCTGGTAATATCTGACTGAAATAATTTCTATTCATGAAGCCAAAGAGAGGAAACTCATTTGAAAACGTTGACCCTTCTCTTTGTTGTTTTTAAAAGTGTGTATGTGTGTGCCTACCTCATGGAAATTCATCATTTAGTTGAAGTTCTACATCTTTTACTGTGTATGGAAAATTTACTCTTTCTGACCTATGGAAACACCTGTCCCCTTGTAAATAAATGATGATCTACAAATTACCAAAAGAAATTAGTGATTCTATAAACTATTATTTAGACCTACTCAAGTGAACTAAAGTATCCAATACATTACAAACAGGAGCTAATACTAAAGGGATTGACAATGAACATCAGGCTCAAACTAAACAAAATAAATGAAAATTATAGGCAAAGGAAAAAGGTAGTTCTTCTGCCTTCAAAAGCAGCTCAGCAAAGGAGTTCACATTCAGTCTAATGGGTTTTTGCATTGCTAGTTTGTCTGAGATTTACATATTGAAGTAAATCAGCAATTAAGATATATATATATATATATATATATAAACACACACACACACACACATACACATAGGCCAGAGCTCATTATGTTCTTTGTATGGCAAGATATGGCTATTTAACAATCCACAAATTTTCATATATGTATAAACTACAAAATCGAACTATTTATTTTGAATATAATCTTCAGCAATGGCTTATTCATAAAAGCAATGGTAACATAGCGTATACCTGTTATCAATGATATGTATACCAAAGGTTAAAAATAGCAACATAATAAGCAATATAGAATTTTCAGCAAATGGGATTTCTGGAGATAAGGATTTTAATAATTATTTGTCCTAAATTAATTTATTTTTAAATAAATTCCATTTAAAACTAGCTTCTATGAAATCAGCTATTTTATAATTTTTTATAAAATGGAAATTTTTATCAACGTGAACCTAGTTGTATTTTTTACGGCGTGAACTCAGCTATGTGAATCAAACATTTTCTTGCCTTGCTTTAAGTTATCTAGAGATTACATTTTCTTTCCCTAAATAGCTTGGCAACTCAGAAATCTTGTTAGAGCAGTGTGGGTTACTAGCTCTTTAAATATTGACTAGATCATAAAAGCACACTATTTTTTAGATAATGATAATTATGAAATTTAATTCTCAAACATTTTTTACAAGATGAGCTTTGGTAATTCTAGAAGGTCAGAATTTATTCTGTGTAACTTGGATCTATTAATAAGCATCAGTCTCACATATATTTCAATTGCTTAAAGTTTTGATAACTACTAAAACCCCTAGTAGAGGCATGACTCTTACCCCAAACTCGTTCTCTGGGGAGAATGGGCAGAATGCCAAGGCTAACAGCATGTGTGTAACTTATTGAGACTATCAAAATGTTAAAATCCACAAAAAAAACAAATGAAACTCCCAAGAGAAATTCATCAGCACCTACAAAATGTCCATCTTCTTTGACTTGGTAAATGACAATAAAACATCAATAAATTACAACTGAAGCCTAACAACTATTAATGTTGTTACATTTTACTTACAATTTAGATGAAGGAGTCACAAAAGAAAAAAATGATAACAATTTTACTTACAGAAAAAAATAAACTGAAACAATTGTATTTTTGTTGCCTTGAAATACATGCATTTCTTTTTCCTCTGCATTTGACAGTTTTAACTTCAAGGGTATGGATATTTCCATTTATACTGTAATAATTGTTGTGTTGTTTAATTATAAAAGGAAAACACATAAAACCGTCATGTTATTCTGACTTTTCTCTTGAATTTTTTGCTTTTTTTTTCTAAATCTTTCTGTTATTGTACTGATTCTAACAGTTCAGGAGTGATGAAATTACTGTCACACCTCACTATGACTGTGAAAAGACAATGAACTAATCTGCTAAAAAGAAAAAAAATATGGCAGGGGGGTGTATCTATCAGCAGCAATTACTTTGTTCATCAATGTCAATTGGTTATTCATTCTCTACCCTTCTAAAGAACTTCACTGGAGTGCTTTCTGGGTGTAGTTACTTACTACAGTGAGCTTTTGTTTGCTCCTGTCAAATTATTGCAGCTGTCAGTTTTTCATGAAGAGGTGCAACCTCTGTGAAAGCTATGGTGACATTGGATTGGACATCTGTTTGTCTTGACAGGAAGAAAATTATTGGAAAACAAATGAAACTGAATGAAGTGCCTGGTAGTCAAGAAAGCCTGACCTCTTACATAGAAGCTTTTGCAAATTAGATATATGAGACTTAGGAAGCCATGTGACCACCTCTAAGTGTATCATCTTCTTATCTGTAAACTAAAGGACTTGGATTAACTATAAGAGTTCAACTATTTTCTTAATTGGTGCTTATGGATTCTATTTTACTTTTTCTAATAAACTATATATTCTATCAGTTGTGGTTTTAATTCTTTTTTATTTTGAGAATTTTTACATTGTCTTCTGGAGCAATAAAAAATCAAAGAATGTTGAAATAAA
>JAQQSO010006540.1:0-11248 GCA_028658305.1 Pachyuromys duprasi
GTCATTGAAGTAAATAGGAGTTTAAATTTTAAGAGTCTACATTTTGAAAATGTTAAGATACTAGAATTTCTAAATGGCTAAGGTTAAACTTTGCTCAATTCTGAAAAAAAAATCACCACGTTGATAAATCGAAGTCGTTTTCCAAATTATAATGACCCTAGTTAGTGGGCCAATCAGTCTTAACTTACTCATAAGGAGTCTAGTCAAAATTGTAGGCCTTATTCGAAGATTTATATGGTAACTTTCCCCACAATGCTGGGAAGTATCTATGGGCCAACGTTTATTTCAGCCTTCCTGAACAACTACAACTCAGTGGTTTGAAAGCTCGTATAATAAAAATGTTATTTGATTTATTTCAAAATTTTGCTGTCCTACAGATTCGTTTAGTTTATAGTCATGACTAAGGTAATTTTTTTGGTAGTTCTGTGATGCTCGGTACCAGATGTTTTAAATTATTTCTCTTTGTCTCACACACAGACACACACACGCTCATACATACATGTGTGTGTGATGTATGTGCTAATGTATATATAAAACAATGAAATAATGTACATCGTGTGTTATATACTGTTTTATGTGTGCATGTACTATTTTATATACACACTGCAGCAGGATATATATTTCCATTTCTGCACAAAAAAGTAGCCTAGAGATATTTAATTTTGAAAACCACATTTTCTTAGGCACTGATGAAGTTTTTCTTTGCTTCTATGTCTTTTAGCAAGCTCCATTGCCAAAATTGGCTCAGATCCTCTAAAACTAGTGAATGATGCTGTGGAAGAAACAACTGACTGGATCTATGGCTTCTTTTCTTTACTGTCTGACATCATCTCATCTGATGGTGATGAAGAAGATGAGGATGCCGATGAGGATATAGATAAAGGTACTGAGCACACAGAGTTGTATCTTACAGCTATGACTGGATATTGCACATTCTTGACGTTGCCTTGCTGAGGGCTTAGCCCTAAGGAGAACCTGGGTAGGCTAAACTAAAATGAACACACTTCTGTGTACCAAAAAATGCACTTCAATAAGCCACCAAATAGAGTGAATTGCTCTCTGTTTGGCTTTAATCTTTTAGTTCATCTGCTATTATTGAAAAGATATCAAAATTAAATGCTGCTATTAGAGTGGCATTATAGCAGTGACTCTTAATATAAATGACTATAAAATCACAGTAGATTACCCACTTAGAAGTTTATTTGAGACAGAGTAGCAATTTTTTCAAGTTCATTTCTAGGAAGATTGAAATAAAAACATTAAAGCCAGCTATCATGTGTTTGTGCATGTAAGCCATAGTAACAGCAAAATGGAGAAAACTACTCTCTAAAATGCCCAATCAAAACATAAATTAATGGAATAAAAGAAAAATGGAAAATGGAAAGAGATTTTAAGGATTATATAAATAAGCAGCTCACACATAATGAATAAATGTAAATAGAAAAACTAACTTTATGTAAGTTGGCATTTAGAGAATTTACAAAGAAGAAAGTATGGTGATTCAATCTATAAAATAATCTATTTTAAAAATTGTAACTGTTAGTCATCCAAAATTATCCATTCAGTCTTACCCAACAGGAATATTCTGACTATTAGAATCTGTTTTATGATGTTGTCTGAATTTATTTCTGTTTTGGTCCTGTGAGAAGTCACAATAAACAGAGAAAATTGAAATTAATATGATGCATGAGCTATAATGCAGTAACTTGGAGCACTGCCATAATTTTATTGAACTCATAAAATGAAACCATCTTAAGTGAATACTTATAATAAGGCATGTATTTTGGAGTTTAGGTAGCAAAGCATGCAAGAGTCATGACAATTGAAAGCAGTAGATTGCAACAAAGGAGCAAAACATAAATACATAGCAAATCTCTTCTAACACTTATGCTAATTTACTATTTTTTTTTTTCTTGTTAGGAGAAATTGAAGAACCTCCCTTGAAAAGAAAAGGTTGGTTTTGTTTATTTTTTTCAGCATTTCATTTACTTTTCTAGAATAATATTGATTTTGAGCATGACTTAGGTGCTTTTCTCTTGTGTTATCACTTAACATGTTTCTATAAAAGAGGTTTGTTTGACAAACAGAGTGCATAAAGCTTAAAATCAGAAAGAGCAACTGAACTTCTTCTGTTTGAGCTGATCTGGATATATTTTTTGTTTAGTGGAGAGCTTTGTCAGTATATTTGTGTACCTCAGTCTATATAAACAGACCAGTATGAGTTAAGATTTCTTCAATGCAAAGAATTCTATGGCTGTGAAAATGGTCCAGAAGTCGATGGTGCCCTTGATATTCACTTGCATTATATCAATTTTATTGAGTTTAAATTTTATTTTCTTTGCATTTCTTATTTTATTGTCAATATTTTTTCTCAAGTGATAATAGCCATCAGAGTGTGGAGCATATAATCTTGGAGGCAAAGTCATATCAATAAATATATATGCTGTTCACTAATGAGGAAAGACTTAGTCTGGGGTAATTGGATATGGTGTAGAATATTTCCTTGTAGAGAAACTTAAGGACATTAATAAGTAATCTTAGTTAGAAGCAGTATGCTTTGGACCAACTGCCTCAAACAATCCAAGATCATTTTACAACCAAGAATATCAACCATATCTGGAAGTATATCATAGGGTCATATTCTCCCCATATATAATAATATGCACTTTTTAGTAGAATGTTTCTTCTTTCTGATTTGACCTTTACCCTTCGATTATTTTAAAAATGAACTTTTGTGAAATTATCAGCCTACATCAAAGAACCACAAAGTTGTTTAAATATCTTTCCTCCCATTGCTGCCTTGAATATTCAAATCAACAACAAAAAATCTACTCAGTAATTGTTTAAGATACTTTTCTAAATATCCATAAAGCCATTAGTCAAAACAATCTAACATATAGTTATACCATATTTATTAATATTTTGAAGTATTCCATATTCAAGGTTTGGAATAAAACTGATTTTAAATTCAGAAGTTGTTTTTGGTAATCTAGAACAATAGTCTCCTGACATGAGCCAATTGATTTTTATTCACCTTAATAGCTCTCTATTAACATTCTTTCCAACTCATATACATTCACTGTATATCCACTGCTGTCTTTATTCTAGACCACAGCATATTTTATTTGACTTCCTTGTGTCTTCCTGAAGCATCTTATTTAAATCACTTAAAATTTTATTTCTATTTGCCCTCATATTGCTCTTCTTACAAAAAAATCACCTAATTATCTATGGGTGATTTTTACAATTATAATTTGATGTGGAATAATGGTCCAGTCAGCTCATCTCAAGGTTGTGAGTTGGATTATTAAGCAGTCTATTAATATGGATGAAATATTTGGATGCTATTCTGTGGCTTGTGTTGTCACATGTAAATACAGCTTAGGGCATTTCATAGTGTACCAGGTGTCTTTGTAGGCTTGGTGCATATTTATTTTCAACTTTCCAATTTTAAAATATTTTGCTCTTTAACAAAACATTCCATAATGCATGTCAAGTCACTAAATCATGAGAAAAGTGTTTTTATGATGAAGTTCTTTAAAAAATTTACCTATGAAAGCCAAACATTGTACAAAGTTACATTTTCTGTCTGTTGCTTGTCTGGAAATGTCCTGTTGGGCAGTCATCTGACTATGGAGTATGAACTGGGGATATGTTCACACCTTCCTTTGGAAGGAGCATGCAATTGCAGAGAGCTGTAAAGGAAATAGGGCCATGCATATGCAGTTTAAAAACTTGTCTGTCTGAAAATATACTAATGTTTATAATAGTAGTAGATCAACTTTGCAAGATGAATACAAATGTGTATATATGCATACATAACATATATTCTCTGTTCCTTATCTCCTTATAAAAATCTATCATGAAAACTAAAAAAAGTTTAACTATTTGTTTTACTATTGAAACGTGGAAAATTATTCTCCACAGTAAAATATGTTTTATATTCTTTTATAATATATATGTTAGAAAGTATAACCATTTATTTATCTATCCATTTATTCATCCATCCATCTATCCATCGGTCTCTCTGTCCATTCATCCATCTGCCTGTCTCTTTGTCTCATTGCCTGCATGCCTGCCTGTCTATTTGTCTATCTATCTTTCATTTCACTGAGGCAGAGTTTCACTCTGTAGCACTGGCTGGCTTGAAACTCCCAGAGATCTGCCTGCCTCTACCTCCCGAGTGCTGAGAATAAAGCTATGCACCACCCTACCCAGATGCTAACTTTCAGTACCATGCACTTATCTTCGGAAAATAACTGAAAATGCTTATCTATGCCAAATAGTGAAATTTTAATCCAGTAGTAGCATGGCTGTTCTAGCAAGGGATTACACCCAGAGACCTAGGTCTGTGTGATTTAGCTGTAATAAAGACATGTCTTTAGTTTACACCTTTAGTCCCAATGATCTATGGAAGGGCAGACAAAGTGATGAATCAGAGAAAGATTTGAAATAATGAGTCCAGGAAGAAGAGACTACTTAAGAGCAGTATATAGAGAGAAAAGAGTTCAGTTTGGTGGAGCTCAGTTTAGTGCAGTTGAGTCCATCAAGTTCTGTTTCAGTTTGTGCTGTCACTACAATACAGTTTAGTGCAATTAGGTTGTAGAATTCAGAGGCAGTTTTTCCTAGCAGAGCAATTCAGTGAGAACCCAAGAGAAGCCAGTTTGAATCAGTCAGCTTGTAGTAGAGTTTGATCCAGAACAACTGAGTTAAACCAGCTATCCAGAATTCAAAAAGAGCTAGACGGGGTGAGTTTATTCAGCAGTTAGTTTTAGAGGCTAAAAATATTCTAGGTCTAGGTTAGCATACGGAGGCTGAAACTGATGCCTTCAAGATCTGGGCTTGCTTAGATTGTGTGGAGGATAAAAGTTTCCAGGCCTATGCCTAAGGTTAGTTAGATAGAAATGCTCTGGGTATTTACAGTGACATATAAAACTAGTAAAAACATAGCAAACAATGTAATATTGGTTTGGTTTGTCTCATTTTTGTAACATAATGCTAAAATAATATTACCATAGTTGATCCATATGGTTTTAATATTGTGTATTAGTGACACATTTCTTTATAATAGCAATAGTTTTCTCATTCCTTAAAATTTTAAATTAAGATATTTATAATTAAAAACAAAATCAAATTATATATTTTCACAAAACAAAATTAATTTTAGTAATAGTTTCATAGACAAAATTAGTTTTGCCTATTGGCTAACATGGGCAATATTTGTAATAAATGATCATCAACTCCGAAAATAAAAATAAGCATAATTTTAAAAGGCATATTCAATTACACAAGAGAACATACAATAGTGTTACAAATTCGCAATATGTTTATTTCCCTAGCAACTGTGTGAAAGCATTACACATAACTGATAGCGAAATGGAGAGAGTGATAAAGTTGCCTTGTTTCCCAGCTAGTCAGCAAATAAATGATTCTGGTGTCAAAGTTACAAATATCTAAAAACATCATGTGAATTTAGGGTTTTAAATGAAACTGAATAGCTGGTAAGCAATTACCTAACATAGACATCATTCATTTTTTTAGTCAGGGGTATTCGCACATACCTATAATTCTGGCACTACACTAGCTAAGGTGGAGACATCTATAATTCCATCCTAGCCTGTTTGTGTAAACACAGAGACACTGTCTCAAAAACTAAAAAAATATTCAATAAAATGATTGTTATTTCTAATATCATCTTAATATGACCAAATGCAATAAAATAGAAATCATTAATCTGGAACACACATATATGCCTATGGTTATTTATGTATATAAATATGTAGACAAATATAAGCTAGTAAGCATATAAAGTTAGATATATATAAAGATTAACATTCATATTTTAAAAAGTAAAGACAGGATTAAATTTATTAATTAGACATATTCAATTCAAACAATAAACTGTACATCATATTAATCCACAACTAAAAAGCTATTTTTAAAAATATATTTCTTTAAAATTTTATTTTTTTAAAATTGTGGTGTGTGTATGTGTGTGTGCATCTGCAGAGGCCAGAAGAGAATTTGGATCTACTAGGATTGGAGTTACAAGTGTTTATGAGCTGCCTGGAATAATGGTTGTAGCACAGTGATTTGATTTTATTTCATTTATGTTTTAATTTTTGGAAATTTTCTGAGCTCAGGCTGGCCTTCAACTCATTGTGTAGTTCAGGCTGACTTCATTGGTTCCTCCTCTCTGTACCTTCATGATGCTCAGATTATAGGCATACACCAACACCTTCTTTTAACTGAAATTTAAATTTTAATTTAAATTTCAACAATTGTTAAGTTATAATTCTTACATGTGTTTAACTTATTGAAAAATTTGGATAGTGTTTTTATGTGTGGGAAGGAATGCAGTTTCTAAAAGTGTTCTAAACAATTTAAAGGAAAACAATAAGCAATGACCATAGAAGCATATGGTTACTTAGCTTCCTGTATGGCCTTAAGGTTCAGAAAGGGAGCAAGTCACAGAGGACTCATACTATGCCACACTAGGCTGTCCCCAGTACATCAACACTATCGCAGAACACTGACATCCTTTTTACGATTAAGCTCATCATTAAATTTATCTTTAATGCTTTCTTCTTCCAAATCCTGTCGATATTTCAAGCAATGAGCTAGGTGGAATAGACCATTTGTGTGCTTGCTTATAATATCTTCAAAACGGGGTGTAGAAATTTTCTTAAATTTTTCAATGTCTGTCAGTGAAAATTTTATGTGTTGTGACAGACAACTATGCCTTATAAATAGCTAAAACAATAAAACATAGCATATCCTATTAACAAGTGACATGGAACTAGCACTTACTGTTAAAATGTTCCCAAAAGATCGTGTTGAGGAGACTGATAAATAAATGGGCAAAATACGGTGTAATTGAGATAGAACATTTATAGTGGCCCATGGTTGACATTGATGAGGTCAAGGATTTCTCTTATTGGACAATATTTAGACAAATATTTTAATACTTCAATTATTCAAAAAGTCTCCAAGTCCAAGTTAAAAGCATACCCAGTGATACAAATATAGGGTGTATATGTGGGGAAAGGATGAGGCAGAGGAACAAGAGGAATTACTCACCATAAGGCAGAGGCATCTTAGTAATTCTCCATATTGGCTTATAGCTAATTTCTCATTTTTTTCATATTTCTGTGCTAATGTTTAAGACTTTAATGACTAGATTAGGTAAACAGTCAGAAAAAGATAACCCTTTAGCAAGTCTATTTTTAAAGTTTGTACTAGTGTTTCTAAGCATCATCTAATGGAAATATTTATCTTTTTTTCCTATTCATTCTTACTTAAACCTTTGTCTATAATAAGTATGTATATGAGAGTGACCATTGTTCCATTTACAATTATCCTTTCAAATATGTAATTTTAGAAGATAATAAAAATTTTTTGACCAGAAGCTGTGTTTTATAATGTATTGTGCTGACATCTAGCTTCTAAGTCAAAGAGGAATATTGCTAGTCTTTCAGAGCTAAGCACATTCAGAGGTCTATAAAGGAAGAACTGGCCTTTGCTCTTAGGAGCACTGTGACTTTCTGATTTATACACTTATGGATAATTTCCCTGCTACCTGTACTGTTTAGTAGTCTCAGTGTTGTCACGAAATACTTGACCACAGTCAACCTAAGAGTGGAAGGACTTGTGTAGGCCCATGTTTAAATCATAGTTGGTGGAACTATTCGGGAAGGATTTAGAGTGGATGGCCTTGTTGGAGGAGGTGTGTCACAGGGGAGGACCTTGAACAACAGGAAAGTAACCAATACAAGGTCTGTGTTCACATATTTATGACTTATAACAACTTTGTTGAGACTGGTGTTGCTACTACATAATGGGTGGGTTAAGCAGAAAACACTTTCTTTCTCATACTTTTTCATATAATTGAGGCCTGGAAAGTTCAAGATCAAAGTATCAACAAATTTGGAAATTTGGTCACAGATAGATGTAATATCTTTACTTTTTTTTCATATGTGAATCTTTATGGACAGAAACATCCAGTTCACAGCACTGTATTTAATCTTTATATACTTTGTTTGAGCTTATCTTTTTCTAAGTTCTGGGTATTAAACATTCTTTGTAAATTTCACAATAATTGTTATTCCTGTAGAAGGAGAGGGAACAGAGATCTTAGTGGAACTGGGCTTCTATGCTAGGCCCTGACTAATTACACTGAAACTGAGTCACATATAAAATTGTGCAGTCTAACTGAAACTTCGAGAAATAAATTCCCTTCATGGAAGAATTATTTTGAAAAGAGATTTTATTTTACCCCCTCCTGCTTGCTTTTTTTTTTTCATTCTGTTTCCTGTTCCTACCTTGGAAAACCTGTTATTCTGTCATTGCTCAGTGGGAACTCTCATTCTAGTTTGTCGCGTAGATTCTGCCCAGATTCTTGAATTACAAATAAAACCCAATTTAACCTGAAAAAAAAAAGAGTGGAAGGAAACTGATTTTTTAATATATTTTTTATTTATTACAATTTATTCACTTTATATCCCAGCTGTAGCCCAACACTCATCCCCTCCCTCATCTCCTCCTAAGCTCCTTCTCCATTCCACTGATAGTGGAAAACCTCCTCACCTTTCATCTGACCCTAGCCTATGAGGTCTCATCAGGACTGTCTTTCATAGAACTGGTCGGGCTGCTACCCCCTCAGGGGAGGTGATCAAAGAGCCAGCCATTGAGTTCATGTCATAGAGAGCCCCTGCTCCTCTTATTAGGGAACCCACTGGGAGACTGAGCTGCCACAGGCTACATCTGTGCAGGGGTTCTAGGTTATCTCCATGAACGGTCTTTGGTTGGAGTATCAGTCTCAGAAAAGACCCCTAGGCCTGGATTTTTTGGTTCTGTTGCTCTCCTTGTGGAGCTACAGACCCTTCCAGGTCTTTCTATCTCCCCCTTCTTTCATAAAATTCCCTGCCCTTTGCCCAAAGTTTGGCTATGAGTCTCAGTATCCACTTTAATACCCTAGTGGGTAGAGTCTTTCAGAGGCCCTCTGTGGTAGACTCCTATTTTATTCCTTATTTTCACCTTCTTCTAATGTCTATCCCATTTGCCTTTCTGAATGAAGATTGAGCATCTTACCCAGGGTCCTCCTTCTTGCTTAGCTTCTTTAGGTGTACAGATTTTTGTTGGCAGAGAATGCATAATGGTAACAATAATGTGAGGCAGCTGGTCAACTTGTGTCCACAGTGAGGAACATAAAGAGACCCCTATGTGTAAGGGAAGAAGTTACATTCTCTCTAGAGTTTCGTATTGTCTGATAGCCTCTCACATTGAGCAAAATTCTTCCGGAGGATAAACTTACAAAAGATGAATCATGGTTGGGATAAACCTCAGTGAACAGAACTAGATTTTTCTGTTAGATTATCTGTGTACTTCATATGCTATGTAAAGAGTCAATAACCCCAGTGACTCTCAGTTCTCGGGTCTGTGAAACAAACATACTAGATTTACTGATACTCAATTCTAGTTCCTTTCCAGCTGTGATGATTTCTGACTGATTAAATCATGATGTCATGCATTAATGATTTTTTATCCATAGTTTCATTCAGAGTAAATGCTTGCACTGTATGGTGTGGTCCACTGCCAACAATTTGAGTGTCATCTAAAAGCTATTTAGAAATCTGCATATGTCTAAGCTGGCTGAACAAGAATATGAATTTTAAGAAGATTCCCAGACAGTTCCTATGCACATTAAGATTTGAGAAACATAGATCTGGACAGTAGTTCACACACCTACAATGGTTCCAAAGTTACCTGAAAGTTTATTCAAATTGTAGATTCTTCATGTTTCCTCACTGTGGGAAACTGATTTAATTTGGGCTGTAGCTCAAGAATGTGTTTTCCAATCTCCCCAGATGATTCTGATCTACAGCCACATTGATCTGGTGTAGGGTACCATTAATTTTATGGAGTACATATACTCTTCCAGCCAAAACCTCATCCATATGTCTCAACTCCATGAGTGTTTATCTAATAAAAGGTATTATTTGTAATCACTTCCATCTGTCAGGGTGGTTGCACATGGGGAATGGTATTTCATTTTATGAATGGAGAAAATAAATCCTAATGTGCGAAAAAGCATTAACCTCAGATTATAGATTTTATGAGGGAAAAATGAGATTAGGTAGATAACATTTCAACATAATTAATTTGAAATTGTTTGTAAAAAATGTTAGTATACAATGAAAAGACAATTATTTCTCTTGGAAAAGTTTAGTTTAATTTATAAAGTATTAAAATATAGCAAAATAAGACACAAACTATATTACACTCTTAAGTTCAAACATCCATGAAAAATTCCTTGGAATAACTGCCTACCATTATTTCTAGTGTCTGCCCACTTAATTACTTAATTAATGGTTATTTAAGAATAAGATCTTTGTTTATTCTTCATTATTGGTATGAAGTATACTTTTCTGAAAATTAAGTTTTGATATAGCTGAAAAAGTATTAAAATACTTTTACATAATTTCCTGTATTTTATATAAATATTGAAATTTCAAGAAAATAGTTTCCTTAGAATTATTTAATTGACACTAAATATATAAGTAGATTTTCCTAGTCATTTACCAAAATTAATCTTTAGTACTCTAACAAAAATTAAGAAAGTCTTACATATTTTATGTTCCCATGAATAAACATTTTAATAGTAAAAGGAAAGAAAGTTTAAGAAAGTATTTTTATCTTATCTGTTTCTTGAACAATATCATGGAAAACAGATATAAAACATTTTTGAATTTTTAGATCATCAAAATAATTTAATACATTTTTGTCATCTTGAATCAAGATAGTTGCCTTGGTAACAGAAATTATCGTTTTAACTTCTGAGTCTGCCACTTAAGAGGTTAAAAGCACTGGCTGCTCTTCCAGAAGACCCTGGTTCAATTACTAGCATCCACATGGCAGCCTTCAACACTCTGGTCCCTGACGCAAATTTCAGTAGATCTGACTTCCTCACACAGGAATATATGTATGCCAAGCACCAAACATGTATATAAATAAATTAAATTTAAAAAGGCTTTAAAAATCTTGAATTGATTGGCGCTTTCTTAGACAATTAGGAATAGTGATTCCTCAAGACCCAGCTATACCACTCTTAGGCATATATCCAAAAAATGCTCAAGTACACAACAAGGACATTTGCTCAACTATGTTCGTGGCTGCTCTATTTGTAATAGCCAGAACCTGGAAACAACCCAGATGTCCCTCAGTTGAGGAATGGATACAGAAATTGTGG
>JAQQSO010006541.1:0-11248 GCA_028658305.1 Pachyuromys duprasi
TAGTAGGGGATTTATATAATTATTTTTTCCACATCAGCTGAAATGACTGTTTTACATTTTGTTTCTTTTTAAATGTGATATATCATATTCCTTGGTTAGTTGAAAACTGCAATCACCATCAAGGGAGAAATTCTACTTTATCAGGATAAATATTATTTTGATGTGTGGTTGCTATCTTTTTAGTAAATTTTATTGATGATTTTTTGCATCAATACCCATCACATAGTTACTTTTCTTTTTATTTGAAGTCTTTTTCTGGCTTAGCTACCAAGGTGATGTTGTCCTCACAAAATGTTTTTGGATTCATTCCTTCTAACTATACTTTCTGGAAGACACTAAGGAGTATTGATGTTTGGCAGGCATGGAAGAAAAAAAGTTAGTTAAACAGGAAAAATTAGAACAAAGGGAAATCAAACTTGTATTGAATAAAATTGTTATGTAGTATAGATTGAAATAAGTAACAAAGATTTTAATAAAAATATAAAATTATCTTGAAATATTTATGTAGTAGGCTAACAAAATTTATTGCGAATGGTAACCCCACAATCCTAGAAAAAAATATAAAATATACTCAGTATCTAGAGTATATTTTTGATAGCAATAATATTAAGAGTATATTTTGATGCTATCAATGTAAAAAAAATTACAAGTAAAACATTTAAAGGCCAACTAGAAATAGAGGTCTTTAAAATAAAATGGGTGGTATACAGATCGATACAGTCATTAGTGTATATTCTAAGATTCAAAAGTAGATGGTGAGTGAATAGAATCTCAAGACTTGTATGAGTAACTCCTCATTAGCTAGTATTCCATTACCAAAAGGAGTGTCCTCAGAATAGCGCATATATATATGGTTAAAATAAAATAACTTAAATTTATTGCCTTTTCCTCTTCCAGCCCCTCCTAGCAACCTCATTATGCTCCTCCTTTCTCCCGCTGTTCCCTCTAGTCATGCTTATCATATACTTTACTCATATTCTCCCCAATACTCTCTCTTGTTACTTTTACATCCTCTCAACTAAATTTACACTAATCATTTCAGAAAGTTCACTTTCTATTTTTTCTATGTACCTTCATTCAGCATATACACATAGACACACATACACATAAAGACACATATACACATATGTATATGTGTATGTATGTGTATATATATATGTGTATATATATATATATATATGTATATATAATAGGTCCCCAAATGTGAGAAAAAATGTGTAATTTTTGCCATTTTCCCTTTTTGTACCTGGCTTTTTTAGTTAATGTGATGCTCTCAAATTCTATCAAATGCTTCATAACACCTGAATAACATGGCACTGTATCTCTAAGCCATCTTTACTTTATTTGTGTATTTGTGCATTCATATGTAGGATTGTCTCATATAATGACAACTGTAAAATGAGTAAGAGTAAACATGGATCTTCAATCTCTCTGTGATAGGCTAGCTGGCTCTTTAGACTACATAACTCTTGAGTGGAAGAGCAGGGTTATGTGATAGTGCAGTTTTCAGCTTGTAGATTCCATAGCAGTTGAACAAGTTTACATCCCCTCCATCAACTTATGAGGGTGTTTCTTCCCTTAGCATCTTATCCAGTGTTTTTCATTTGCTTTCTTGATGAATTATTTTTATATATGTTAGTTGCCTAGGTCTCGAATAACCCAGACCTACTACTCTTTGTTAAACACATGCCTCCTCTTAAGTTGCAAATGCATTCAGCTAACACTAATAGAAATTGTCCACCAGAAACATGTTCATGCTGTTTTTAAGGAAGAGCTCTGGCAATAGGTATAACTCAGCACAAGGTTCTTTGTGGTCCAGGTTTGTGGGGAACATCTGCCCAACTACCTAATCATTTTTACTGTGCACTATTTAACTGTGTCCTTTTAACCTTCTCAAATTTTAATACCATGGTGCTGGAGCAGCTCCATGTTTCAAGTAATAACTCCAAATGAGAAAGAAGTCAAAAGTCTCCTCATGGCTTTTGTGGTAACAGCAGAGTTGGTGCCCTAGAAGGACTTGCTTACACGTTACAATGGCCAGAAATGTCTCACATGAGCACACTAGACAGGTGAAGCTGGAAAATGCCTTTCCAAAACAAAAAAAGAAAAAAAAAAAACCTGCTGATAATCACTACTTCTGACCTCAATAAAATTGCCATATTTATAAGAAAGAAACAGGAACAGATATAATATGGCAATATCAGTATTAACCACACTACAAATGAGTTAAATATTTCTATTCCATATTGGAATATATAGCCTGAGTAATAAGATTCAAATAAAGCAGAATCTTTATCTTTTGATTTATCATCCGTACTCTCCCAGGGCCAGTATACAGCCGTGAAATGAGTTAACAACAGCAATAGAATTAAGATGGTATAAACAAGATTTCAGACATTATATACTGTCAGGAAAGTACAGAATTCAGGTTTTTTTTTAATTTGTGATTACACTGGGTTTAGTTTTGATGAAGCATTGTACATGAATTCTAGAACAATTCTTAATTTCTATTCTTAATTTCTTAAACTATTTGAATTACCCCAAATATCATGACCCCTTAGAGATTTTCTGTGATGTGATGAAATCCAATTATTATGCTGAGTCTCTTAGTAAAAGGATCTGACTTTCTTTGACTATTGTATATGTATGTGTATATGTATATACATGACATACACACAAATATGTAACATATAGAAATGAAACATGCATATACTTTTATATAAATACATATAAGAAAAGAATCATCAAGATAACGAAGAACACTTTGAAAACTAGAGAAAATTTTGTTCTGTTGAGGATTTAAAAACGTAAAAGCATTAGAAAGATGAGAAGTCAGACTGAATAAAAATAAATCTGTATTTCAAAAAATTAATGTTGAGTTTTAATAAATTAATGATAGTAAAAATTTATTGAAATTTTCCAGAAAGAATATATTTTCATTTTCATATTCTGGATACAACAACAACTTGTTTACATTGAATAGCTAATTCTTCTTTTATTTCAGAGGCTACTATTTAGAGAAGAAATGATCATGTTTTATAAGCTCACACAAAAAAACAGCCTAATGATGGTTAAATTCAGAAATTACATTATCGTTCGGTGGGTAGAAATTTCATTGACTGACCCTAGCCTATCAGGTCCCATCAAGGCTGGCTGCATTGTCTCCTTCTGTGGCATGGCAAGGTTGCACCCACACACAGGGAAAGGTGGTCAAAGAGCCAGCCACTAAATTCATGTCACAGGCAAGCCCTGTATCCCTTTCTAGGGAACAGATAGAAGGGGAGGAGGTGCTCCTCTATCAGGGAGCTAGGGAAAGGACATACAGGGAGAAGAGAGAGGGTGGGTGGGACTGAAAGCAGATGAGGGAGGAGGCTGAAGTGAAGATACAAAACGAATACATTGCAATAAATAAATAAATAAATAAATAAACAAATAAATAAATAAAATGATAAAAATTGAAAAGATCAAAAATTGCATTGACTGGGCTTTTTCTGGCAACAGGGATGTTTTTGAAGGACACAATGAGTAGGACATAGGTCATTGTAGCAGCCTGAATAGAAATGTGATTCAAATGTATGTTGATGAAATATGGCACCATGAAAATAATTGAATAGCACGGGTAAAAGAAACAACAGTAGACGCTATAACATGATGAATTTAAATTCAACATTTAGAACTTGAACAGTCAGTAGCAAAACCATTTTCAAATACTGTAAGTTTTAATTGTGTAATTGCAGGCTAGCATTAGTGAGGTACTATTTTTACTGGAGTACTTCATCAGAAACATGCAACATGAAACTTAATGATTCAACTTGCCTAAGGCTTAACATTAAAATCTTCCTTAAAATACTGATTCATTTATTTAATGCTCACATTAATTTTCCTCTCGTCTATGGGATGAAGCTGATTTCTCTTACTATGTGCTTGAAAAATTAGAACCCATATTTTTTTTTCTATGAGACACAGATACCTCTTACAGGGTAATTTAAAAGAGCTTTATTTTAGTTCAGAGGTATTTTAGCTTGTCTCTGAACTCTGTCAAGAGAATCTCCTGTTTAATATATTCAAATGTAACCAAATCTTGGTAAAATGCTCTTGGGTTCATGCCATTTTTGTTCTCTTCTCCTCTTTGTCTACAGTTCTTCAATGGCAGGTGAAAAAGAGAGCTCCCTTTTCTTCTCAGCATTTCTACACCGCCTCAACACCACCATTCCCCAAAATAGTCACCAGGGACTGTAAGCTTCCAGTAGAATCTCCTAAAAACCATTAACACTTGAGCATAATTTGGATAGATGCCTAGGTGTGCTATAGATGGATGTTGAGGAAGCACTATTCCTAATTGAGAAAGCACCAGATTGATTTGCAAAGTGGTTGTACAAGTTTACATTTCCACCAGCAATGGAGGAGGGTTCCCCTTTCTCCACAACCTCTCCAGCATGTATTGTCACTAGAGTTTTTTATCTTAGCCATTCTGATGGATGTAAGGTGAAATCTCAGGGTCATTTTTTATTTGCATCTCCCTGATAACTGAGGACTCTGAGCATTTCTTTAAGTGTTTCTCTGCCATTCCCAAAATATGCTCAAGTACACAAGGACATCTGTTCAACCATTTCGTAGCAGCTTTATTCATAATAGCCAGAACCTGGAAACAACCCAGATGTCTCTCAATCGAGGAACTGATACAGAAATTGCGGTACATTTACACAATGGAATAATACTCAGGAATTACAAACAAGGATATCATGAAATTTCCAGGCTAATGGTGGGAACTATCAAAGATCATCCAGAGTAAGGTATCCCACAAACAAAGACACACAGTATATACTCACTTACAAGTGAATACTAGACATAGAACATAGAATAAACCTACAAAAAATTGTACACCTAACGAAGGTAAGCTAGAAGTAGGACCCTGGGTAAGATGACCAATCCTCACTCAGAAAGGCAAACAGGACTGACAGTGGAAGAAAGAGAAAACAGGAAACAGGACAGGAGCCTACCACGGAGGCCTCTGAAAGATTCTACCTAGCATTGTATCAAAGCAGATACTGAGACTCATAAACAAACTTTGAGAAGAGTGCAGGGAATCTTAGGAAAGGGGGGGGGGGCATAGTAAGACCTGGAAAGGACAGGAGCTCCACAAGGAGAGCAACAGAACCAAAATATCTGGGCACAGGAGTCTTTTCTGAGACTGATACTCCAACAAAGGACCATCCGTGGATATATCCTAGAATCTCTGCTCAGATGTAGCCCATGCCAGCTCAGTATACAAATGAGTACCCTAGTAAGGGGAACAGGGACTGTCTCTGACATGAACTCAGTTGCTAGCTCTTTGACTGCCTCCCCCTAGTGGGGGAGCAGCCTTGCCAAGCCACAGAGGAGAACAATGCAACCAGTTCTGATGAGATCAGATAAGCTAGGGTCAGATGGAAGGCGAGGAGGACCTCCCATATCAGTGGACTTGGAGAGGGACATAGGAAGAGATGAGGGAGGGAGTTTGAGATTGGGATGGGAAGAGGGAGGGAACTGCAGCTGGGACACAAAGCGAATAAACTGTAATTTTAATATTAAAAATAAGATTTGATTTAAAAAGTCATTAACAGTCTCATAAGAGACCCCTGTGCCCAGATATATTTGGTCTTTGTGGATCTCTTGTCCTCTCCAAGTCTTACTAACTCCCCCTTCTTTCGTATGATTCCCTGCACACTGCCAAAGGTTTGGTTGTGAGTCTTAATATCTGCTTTGATACACTGCTAGGTAGATTCTTTCAGATGCCCTCTGTGGTAGGCTCCTGTCTTGTTGCTTGTTTTCTCCTACATCCAATGCCCATCCCATTTCTTTTTTTTTTCACTTTTATTTTATATTAATCACAGGTTATGTACTTTGTATTCCAGCCATAGCCACCTCCCACATGCCCCCCCATCACCGCCTTCCCTCCCTCATCTCCTCCCTGCACCTTTCCATGTCCACGGATGGGGGAGGACCTCCTACCCTTAGGACCATGTATGGATATAACCTATAACCCCTGCTCAGATGTGGCCCATGGTAGCTCAGTATCCAACTTGGTACGCTAGTAAGGGGAACAGGGACTGTTTCTGTCATGAACTCAATGGCTGGCTCTTGCTAGAACCCAGAAGAGGACATTGCAGCCAGCCCTACAGAGTCCTGATAAGCTAGGGTCAGATGGAAGGGGAGGAGGTCCTCCCCTATCAGTGGACTTGGAAAGGGGCAGGGAAGAGATGAGGGTGGGAAGGGGAGAGTGGGAAGGAGTGAGGGAGAGGGCTACAGCCTGGATATAAAGTACATAACCTGTGATTAATATAAAAAGAAAAAAGTAAAAAAAAAGTAAAAAATTTAAAAAAATCAATATCACAAGGGCTGTCTGTAATTCTATAATTTACAAGTTTCTATGAATTTATGGCAACTTTTCAATGGAATTTTTTCCTCTTTAACATTCATATAAATGATGCCATATGTATATCTCAAGCAGAATTTATTTCTGAGTCAGAAGTTGACTGCAGGAGAGGAAGGTTTTGCATTTTGTTCTAGGTCAACATGGAAGATTTAAAAAGTAAACGTAAACAATTTGAGTTTTACAATTTTGTTTGAATATTAATAGAAAACAAGAACACACTACAATTGTTTCCCAATGTGCTCCACTTCCTGGAGCCAATAGTTTTACTGGCGTACTAAACATGCCGACACTATGTGGTTGTTTCAAATTCTGTTAGGTGCCCACCATTCCAAGTTGTGGCTGTCTGGTTATAACCTTCTCATCCTATCGACTTTTAATTAACCACTATATAAACGTATGTAATAAGTATGAATATAAAAGCAAAAGGAAGCATTCCCATTTCTATAAAAACTAAGTAGAATTTTTTAAAGTCTTGTTGTTAGTTTTGGCAATAGTGTGTCATTAAGCCCTTTGCTGTCAAGTTGATGCAAGGTGGAAAACCCTCAAAAGCATAGAGAAAAATTATGTGTGTGTGGTGGGCGGGAGGGGGCGGTAAATGAATTTTGCACCTAAATTGCTTTGCAAGTTCCTTTTTAAAAATGTTGCATCTATTTAAGAGAAACTGCAGAGAGAATTCATTATTTTGAAGCAACATTTTATGCATGTAGCCTGGGTGGAGATATATGACCTAAGAAAATTCTGAGACAGAACACAGTCTGTTGCATTTGAAAAGTGAAGTTGTATCATTTCCTTAACATATGGGACATTTTTGTTATAGTTCTGTTTTCTGCAGCTTTGTGACTCAATAGACCAAGGCTACTGTAATGTTTACCAAGTGGGAGTTCCTAATAGAAAAGCAAAATTATTTGGATAGCTTGATGTGTAGAGGAATTTTAATTCAGTAAAATAGTTACTCTGGCAAGGGATCAAATCCAAAGACCTAGGTCTGTGTGACACACTTTTAGTACACAGGTTTTTTTTTTCCCCAAAGAATGAGGTTTAATTGAGGTGCAGACAAAGTTAGGAGTCAGAGAAAGATCTGGCAGAATGAGTCAGAGATAGAATACTCCCAATTCTCCTGCGAACAGACAGGAAAGAAAGGCTACTTAAGGGCAGTGCAGGGACAGAGAGTAGAATTGAGTTCAGTCAAGTCCAACTGTATGCAGTTGAGTTCATGTAGTCAGTGCAGTCAATGCAGTTCCATTCATGGGTGTTCAGAGGCACTTTTTCCAAGCAGAGCAATTCAGTGAGAAGTGTGAGAAAACAGTTTGAATCATCTGCTTGGAGAGTAATTTTGAGCCAGAAAGGCTGAGTTGAATGAGCTAGCCAGAGTTCAGAAAGAGTTAGAAAGGGTGAGCATTTTCAGCAGTAAGTCTAGGAAGGTAAAACATTCTAGGCCCAGGCTAGTGGAGGGAGGCTGGAAGCTGAAGCCCTTAAGGTCTAGGTGCAGACAAAGATTAGACTGTACAGAGGCTAAAAACTTCTAAGCCTAAGCCCAGATCTCAGCCTAAGCTGTATATTTGCACAGCATGGGTAAAACTCTCATTTCATCCACTCATCAGAGGAAATAAACACATTTATATAGGTGTTCCTGAAATAAATGGGATGGTAGGTTTTAAATATAGGGGAAATTTGCAGTATAAGAACAATAAGCAATAACCACAACCAATCCACCAACTGTTCCTGTCTTGACACTGTATTTTTTATTTCATGAATTCATGTTATTCACCTGTATGTAGTTTTTACATGATAGGTTCATTTTGAGCAATTTTTTATTGTGTGCAGGTGATGTGTCTGTGTACATGTGTACATTAGTGTATGGGTGTTTATACCCCTAGGTAAGCATCGCAAGAACAGAAAAGAGTCATGTTTCTTCCTCTTATCACTCCTTGCGTTATTCTCATGAGTAAATTCCTCTCACTTTACTGAAGCTCACCATTTCAGACATACAAGCTTGACAGAGAATTATCAACATCCTCATGTAGCCGACCCCCTCAATTACTAGAGTACAGGAAGACACAGACTTGACATTTTCCTATGGGTATTGGTGATTAAAATCCCACTCTCAATCGTCAGGAAACAAGTGCTCTTACATTCTGGGCTGCTTCTCCAGACCAACATTTCCTTTTGTTGACCTATACGAGACTAGATTAGAACATACTGACTTGTTACTATAGCAGCACAGGAAACATTAACCTTGATCACATATTGTAGTACAATACACAGATCACAAATGTTGTTAGAAAAAAATGCAGCCAAATTCAAACACAATTTAATTAAAGAGTATCAATTTTAAAGGTTTAATTAGGAATTTTGAAATTAGCAACACTGCCTGACTTCCTAGAGTTAAATATTAAGAGAAGCATACCCTCATATGTATGTATAATCATTTGAGGACAGCAACACTTGTTCATTAGGTGAAGAATATGTCCTTTGTACCATCTTCCTGAAATAGAAGGCTGTATTAGGTATACTCATTTACTCCTACAACAAGATTTGTTATTTGTTTGGTTTTGCACATTTCTTGCTTATTTCCTTTCTCTTTATTATTTCTTTTTAACTCTTCACTTTTTTGTGTTCTTTGGCTGTTTGGCCGGGTTCTTTATTTTATTTTTGAGTCTTAAAATTCTATCATCTGTGTGATTAATTCTATGCTTTTCTCTAGAATTTTTTAGTTGTATTATTGAGTTTTTCAATGCCATCTTCATTTTTAGTTTCACTTATCTTAAACCTTTCTATATATTTATTAAACTCAGTTTTCAAGTCCTGAGCTGTACTTATCGTTTCTATGCTATGTTTGACGATATTTTGGTGCATAATGAGTCACTTATTCTCTTTATGTTCATTCTCTGTATGTTCATTAAACTGTTTACTTGTGCCTCCTTTAGACTCCTTGAATTATTAGACCAAGTATATGCTGGTTTTTATTTTTTGTTATTTGGTATTGCTTTATTTACATTCTGCAGTTCACTTAAGTAATTCTCATTGGTGAACATTTTTATAGTCCCGGAGGATATTGTGTTGATGAAGTAAAGCTTTGATATTAGTCTCTCATAGTGTATGTACTTTTGCAATGAGATTTGTGCATGTGGACTTCCCATTTCAGCTTTGTGTCTGATGTGGATACAGGTAGCTGGAACACAGTACAGCATATTCAGGTCAGATTGGGCCTGAACATTGGATATGACTTACATGCAAGATAGTCAGGTAGACTCATGGGGCTAGACTGGTGGAATGGATGTGCATTCTGGTCCAAACGTGGAGTTTAGAGATATATCTAGGGGTTGTGATGGGTTTATGGAGGAAAGGATAGGCAAATTTACCAAGATAGTTCCTGGAACAAGAACTGAGTGATCTGGGAGGGAAGAGTCAGTGGATATAGTATGAGAGAGGCCTATAGGTTGTCAGCAGGCACTGGGATTCTGGATGGTGCCTGGAGGTGGAGGGTGACACAAACACAGAAGGCTAAGCCAGGTCAGGGCACTAGATGTGTGATTTGAGCTAGATCTAGGATCTAGGGGATTAAGGAGATATTGAGAGGAGGCTCAGAAAGGCTCACTTAGCTAACAACATATATATAATAAAAGTGTGTTGAATGAATTTGAGAGCCAGGGAAAGTGCATACAGGAACAGTTCAGAGAGGAAAGGGAAAGAGACTTGTAAAATTATTTTACTTTATTTTATTGAAAACAAGGAATCACATAGTAAATTATAAATTATACTGGAAATAAAATGTCACCCAAAGGCAAAAAGTATGTAAGAAGAAAACCAGAAGGAACACAAACAAATTCTGTAGAATAAATTTATCAGTCAGAAATGAGGGTGATCACAGCACCAGCCACAAAGAGATGAAACTGAGATCGATAAAGAGAATCTTCAAGCAGCATAGCTTGAGAGTTATTTAATAAGGTAGTGCCTTCCCAGTGAGGAGACAGCTTCCCTGATGTTTTCATTCATACTTCATACAAGGAAGCATTAAACAAAGTAAATATTTGGACGAAACAACAAACTAGGGGCTTTAATTTGATGAGCATGAAGAGAGATAAACTGAGGTAATCTTCTGATAAATTGGCACTAGAAGAAAGAGGAAACAACAGAAGTATCTATTTGGTTTTCAGATTAAACTCCCTACGAGATCTTGAACTTATTTTAATGTTATTGTACGTAACATTTTCTCTGTGAAGAGAAAGGACTTCAACATTACTCCATTATTCAATTAATTCCAATTTCTAAACCGAAGAGTCTAGGTTGTTCACAAGTGACTCTCATTCTATATTTGGAGCGTCAGTCTTAAACTCATAATGTAGAATGCTACAATGATCCAAAATGTTTCCCTTTGGTTGGCTTTGGTTGGTTAAATCTGGATATTCCTCAATTTCTCATTCTCCTCATTAGTCAATGCTTATGGCCAACTTTCCTAATCATTTATTAAAGAATTTTCTTCTTAATATTAGTTACCACACTCATACAAAGGCATAATAGTATCCCAGGCAAAGGAAAACACAAGTAACAATCTTTATCCTGTTCAGTACAAAATTTCTGGTATTAACATGGACTGTCTAAAATGTTATATTAAAATGCTATTTATCTTTTTTTTTCATGATTTCCTTGTTTTTAATTACTGAGTAGTATTCCATTTTGTAAATGTACCACAGTTTCTGTATCCATTTCTCAACTGAGGGGCATCTGGGTTGTTCCAGCTTCTGCCTAAAGCTCCTTTGAACATGGCTGAGCAAATGTCCTTGTTGTATACTTGAGCATCTTTTGGATACAGGGAGAAGTCCTAGCCAGTGC
>JAQQSO010006542.1:0-11247 GCA_028658305.1 Pachyuromys duprasi
CTTGCTGCCTTTAATATTTTTTCTTTGTTTTGTAGGTTTACTGTTTTGACTATGATGTGACGAGAGGTATTTCTTTTCTGATCTAGTCTATTTGGTGTTCTCTAGGCTTCTTGTATGTTGATGGACATTTCTTTTTTTAAGTTGGGCAAATTTTCTTCCATGATTTTCTTAAAAATATTTTCTGGTCCTTGGAGCCTAGAGTCTTCTTTTTCATCTATTCCAATTATTCTTAGGTTTCTTCTTTTGATGGCATCCTTGATTTCTTGGATGTTTTGTGCTTGGGATTTTTCTGATTTTTTATTTTCCTTGAGTGAGGAATCCATTTCAGCCAGTGTATCCTCAGCTCCTGATATTCTCTCTTCCATCTCTTGTATTCTATTGGTTGATGCTTACCTTTGTGGTTCCTGATCTTTTCTCCAAGTTCTCCAGTTCCAGGTTCTTCTCCCTTTGTGTCTTCTTTATAGCTTCTAATTCCGTTTTCATGCCTTGTATCATTTTCTTCAATTGATTGACTGTGTCTCCCATTTTGGTTGTTTCCTCTCTGTCTATCTTTGATTGTTCCTCTATGCGGGCAATTAATTTCTTCTCCATTTCTTTGAGGGTCTTGTTCATTTCCTCTTTTTGTCTCTCCTCATGTTCCTCCATTATCTGCATAATCAAAGCTTTAAGATAATTTTCCTGTCTCTCCACTGAATTAAAATCTCCACTGCTTTTGGGTGTTTCTAGTGAAGCCATGGTGTCCTGATTTTTGTTGGGTGAGTTCTTTTGCCAATTTCTGGGCAGTTGCTTATATATAATCAGGGAGCTGTTTGTGCTTTAAGGCTGTACTTCAGTCTGAATCTGTCAATCTTTTGTGTCAGGAGTATTCTTCAAGAGGATCAGTGATTTCCGGTGGTTTGTTAGTGTGTGTTGTGTCTCAGTTTAACTCTGTTGTGGGCTCTTTGTGCCTGGCTTCGTGCTCTGTGCTAGAAGCTGTGAGCACTGCAGGCTGGTCACCCCTCTGGTCTGGAGTCTTTATTCCTCACTCTGTGCTAGATTCTGAGTGTCCACGTTTGAGATGTCAGGTGGGGGCTGTGCGCTCTGCCCTGGGCTTGCTGCTAAGGGCTCTTCCCTGGAATCGAGATTTGGCACCTCCTTCTGGGCCAGGGGCTATGCCCCATGGTCTGAGATGATATTTGGGTACACACAATGGGTTTGGGTTGGTGTGCATCTGCTGCATGCAGGCCTGTCCAAAATGGTGCCCGAGGCCCCCTCAGTCTGGCCTGTGGACACACACAGGAACTCTGGTTCCCACTGGCAGATGCGTGCAGTGCTCACCCACAGTGTGCAATCTGGTCAAGAAGGTCCCCAGATCCTCCCAATCTGTGGTGGCCGTGGAGATTGGCGGGCGCGCGCCCGCTGGACACCCGTGGGTTGAGGCAGAACTCGGGCTCCTTCCAGACCCGCTGGTGGACTCACCCACTGACTGAGTTTTTGCTGGGGGAAGCGTGAGGCATGTGGCCGCAGTGTGCAGACTGGTCAAAATGGTCTCCCAATCCACTCAGTCTGGGGTGGTTCTGGTGATTGGTGTGAGCCTGCAGCACACCCGGGGGCCGAAGCAGAACCCGGGTGCAGTGTGCGCTCCCAGAGTGCGGGTCAGTGAAAACGGTGTCCGGTTCCTCCTCAGACTGCCCGGGAGAGTGTGTGATCCAGTCTATAATGGTGGGTGCGGGCGCCCAGTGTGGCTGCTCGTTCAGATCAGAGCTGTGCACCGCTGGTCACCTGGAGATTTTTTCAGGTAATAACTGGGTATCCGTAGGGTTTTTCCACTTGATTTTCTCACTGTAGGAGTTCCGCTCACCTGGCAATCACAAATGCTGGCGTTTTAGGTCCCAGAGTTCAGTTTCCTTGTTGCTGCGTTGTTACTATTGTCCTACTCTTCAGACACAGTGTTCTCTTGTGGCTGCCATCTTGGATTCCCCTAGAAATTGCATATAGGCTTTTGTGGTATGACCTAATGATTTTTTTGGATTTCCTCAGTGTCTGTAGTTATGGCCCCGCTTTTCATTTCTGATTTTGCTGATTTGGATAGCTTCTCTCTACCTTTTTAGATTTAGCTTTTTGACTATCATGTGGCATGATGTGTTTCTTTTCTGGTCTAGTCTATTTGGTCTTCTGTAGGCTTATTGTATATTTATGGACATCTCTTTCTTTAAGTTGGGAAAATTTTCTTCTATGATTTTCTTGAAAATATTTTCTGGACTTTGGAAACTGATATCTTCTTTTTCATCAATTCCTGTTATTTTTAGATTTTGTCTTTTCATGGTCTCCTTGATTTCTTGGATATTTTGTGTTTGGAACTTTTCTGATTTTACTTTTCTTTGAGAGAAGTATCAATTTCTGTGAGTGTATCTTCAGCACCAGAGATTCTTTCTATCATCTCTTATATTCTGTTGGTGATGCTATGCTTACCTTTGTGGTTCCTGATCTTTTCTCTAAGTTCTCCAGCTCCAGGGTTTTCTCAGTTTGTGTTTTCTTTATTGATTCTAATTCTGTTTTCATGCCTTGTACCATTTCCTTCATTTGTTTGAATGTGGATTCCTGTCTCTCTAGGATGGACTCTATTTTTTGTTCGTTTCCTCTCTATATGCCACTGACTGTATCTCTACTTGTGCCTCTATTTGTTTGGCTATATTTGCCTCTGTTTCTTTGAGAATTTTGTTCATTTCCTCCTTCTTTGCCTCCTTCATTTCCTCCTTCTTTGACTCTATTGGTCAAATCTTTAATAGACTTGTTTATTTCCTCTTTAACTGTCTGCATTTTTATGGCTATTCCTCTGAGAGATTTGTTTGTTTCCTCTTTATGAGCCTCAAATAATTGCTTTAAAGTCACTTTCCTGTGCTTCTGATGAATTAGCATATCCATCAATTTTGGGGGTTGCTGGTGAAGCCATGATGACCCGATTTATTCTTAGTGTGTTCTTTAGTTGACCCCTTGCCATTGGCTTATCTGTAAACTTCTTTGTTTGTTCCTGGATTCTGCAGTTCCGACTGGTACTGACTCTTCCAGTATCTGGAGAGTTCTTCAGGAAGCTGAGAGATGTCCAGTGGCCTCAGCGTGTGAGTTGGTGCTTTAGCTGTACCTGTGTGAAGAAAGTCCATGAGCACAGAAGAGCAAGTGTGTGTGTGTGTGTGTGTGTGTGTGTGTGTGTGTATGTGTGTGTGTGTGTGTGTGTGTTAATGTGTGTGGAAGTGTGTCTCGAGGGACAGAGTGATAAAGTTGGCCTTGGCTTCTAGGGGGTTACTTGTGCATGCGCTGTAAATGTAGCAGGCACTGGTCATAGTCATGGTGCAATTTCTGGTGTTATGTGTCTTAACTCCACAGTTGGAACCACGGAACCAGGGCTTTATTGTCCCAAGAGACCCTCTGCTTCCCACAGTGGGTATGTGGATGGGAAGAGTCAGATGCCTGGCTTCTAGTTTAGAAGGACCCTGGATCTGGGGCCCTGCAGGCACTTAAGGGCACACTCACTCTCAAGCAGGTCACATCAGCAAGGATAGGGGTCTCCAGGCTCTTGGTTCTCTCGTTTGGCCCTGCTTAGCTGTATGCAGGAGGACTGACTGGCTCAGCTGGCTCAGTGCAGCTGCCAGGTTAGGAAGTCCAGCTGCAGCTGGAGACTGGGATGCCAGTCCAGGTGCCTTCTGGGAAGTCCTGGGGGCCCTCCACTGTGCTGTCCAGACCTGAGAGGCCCGTTGCCTGCTGTGCCTAGCTAGTTTGGTGGGTCTGCTGGATTTAGGGGCTATTTAACCTATTATCTGTCACCAAGGGTTGGGCAGGCCGTACAGTTAGTGGCTGGGAGACCCTGCAGACTCGGTATGGCTGCTAGCAGATCTGGAGCCCTGGGAAGATTGTGCGATGGTTCTGGGACTCCATGGCAGGTAAGGCTGGCTGTTGCCGCTGAGGGGCCAGTAGCTCTGCCTGAGCTGCCACAGTCTCCAGGCAGTGAGGTCTGAGCTGAGAATCTGAGTGAGCAGGCTGCATGGAGGAGGAGGGAAGGCCAAAAAAGGGCAGTACCAGGAGATCAAATGATTGTTTCTCTCCTTCCCCAAACACGTCTGCGGGTGACCTGAGACCAAAGTTCTTACCTCATGCGACCTTCCCTCTCATTTAGAAAGCCTCACCATCGTTTCCCTGGCTTCAGTAGTCCTTCCACTCAACTCAGGCGGTTCAGCTACTCTGCAACTCAGAAACTGTGAGTGCTCGTCACCATCTTGGCTCCGCCCCCAGTATATTTTATTTTTATTAATGCTAGAAACATACTGTGCACAAATGAGCCACATCCTTTTACTTGGAGTTGAAATTTTAGGGGTGTAAATTCACCATTCATGAAATAACAGGATTTTAAAATTGCATTTCTTTAAGGTATACTATCTTATATAATTTGGTCAGAGAAAAAGCAAGAAGTTTTGAAATTGTACCAATTCTGAACATTTTTTTTTTTTGTATCAACTTTCCTGCGGGATATATGAACAAAGTAACTTTACCTAAAGAGGAGAAACCAAAGTACAAGTCTACCGCAATCCAATTTGGCTTGCAGCCATGGGTCAGAGGTCACCGACAGGAATGTGTGTGATCCTCAAACAGCTTCATCACCTCAAAGTCTCACTCCGTCATGAATAAAGACTTCATAGATGTTGCATTATCGAATCTGCCTTGCACTTAGCCTTTCAATTCATGCATGGGCTGACATCTCTTGTGATCACTTTTAGATTGCAGAACACAGGAATGGCTGGACTCCCTATAAGAATATATGACTTTCCATTACTCTGTGTGTTCACAGCTCCATTGGAATCACCATAAACCTAGCTACCTCTATGCTGTTCTGCAAATCTTGTTGCCATGGCTATGAAGCAATCATGTAGAAAGAAGCCAAACTACAACAATTTCTTAGCAAGTACAAAATTTGACATCTTCAGGATAGTATGCTTATTTTTTTTAGCAACTTAATTTCCTCATTACTCAAATACTAACAACTCCCTGACTATGTCACAGTGTAGCAAGAATTCCATGGAGAAGATAAAGCAATGCAAAAAATATGTTTTTATTCTCTTTAGACTATGTGGCTTGTCAAAATAAGGGGAAAACACTGAGCTTTCAAAAGCCTGACATGCCCTTGGGCCTGCAATGCCTCATCTAAACTGTGTGAGCATACTAATCAGTGTGTCCAATGTTCATGTAAAAAATAATCTGTACATTATTATTTTCTATTCCTTTTGTGTGCTTTAGGCACATTTTACTGAAGTATAATATCACATGTAATTGTGAAACAATATATAGATGAATGAATTATTATAAAATATAATGGTTAATTTCTACTGTCAAAGTGACTGGATTAAGAAACATTTAAGGGACTTTAATTAGTCACAACTTTGGTCTGTGAGGGCATTCCTAAAGAGATTCAACTGGAGAGGAATGACTCATCTTGAATTTTGGTGACACCATGCAACAGGCTGAGGTCTCATACTAGGTAAAATTTGGAAAAAGGATAAAATAAACTGAGAATTTATCTCTTTCTCCTTCCTGAATGAAGGCATAACACGAACAGCCGACCATAGCCATGCTTTCTCTGCCCTGATTAACATTGTCCACCCAAAAAGTGACAGAAAAGAAACTCTTCCTTTCTTAATTATTTTTTTGTTGGGTATTTGATCACAGTGATGACAAAGGTAACTAGTATGGAAACTGGTATCAGGAGTGTGTTTCTGTGTAATTTGTTGGCTTATACATATGGTTTGTGGAGGAATGTAGAAGAACTTGGAACTGTTAACAAAAAATATCTCAAATGGTATAAACGAAGATTAATGGGGTAGTCTAGTGGAAGTTTAGAGCTTCAAAACTAAGGGAAATATGGACGGTAGAGGCTTGACAGGAGAGATTTCAGAGCAGAGCAAGGATTTTTTTTTAATTGAATTAGACTAATTGAACCGGACTAGAAGCCATTCATGTTACATTCTGCCAAAGAATCTTACTGCCTCTTGCTGTGTTGGAAATGTAAGTGAAAGGGTAGAAGAAAATGAAAGACAGCGTGGCATTCAGGATGCAGTGTGAATCTTGTTCTTGTCTAAGGTTACAGTCCGAGAACAGGGAGCACAGCAGAAATACAGAAAAAAGAAACACGCAGACTGTTGAGAGAAGAGCTAGAAGCACTCGCAAAGTTTTAGTCCAGCTAAGCAACTGGAATTTAAATAATTGGTGCAATTCAGGAGAATCTTTTTAAAAATTACTTATTTATTATATATTACAATTTTTTTCAATTTGTATCCCAACTTTGGCCCCTCCCTTGTCTCCTCCTAATCCCACCCTACCTCTTTCTTTTCCTCCCATGCCCCTCCCCAAGTCCACTGATAGGGGAGGTCCTCCTCCTGTTCTATCTGACTCTAGCCTATCAGGTCTCATCAGTACTGTCTGCTTTGCCTTCTTCTGTGGCCTGGCAAGGCTGCTACCCCCAGCTCTCCAGAGGAGATGATCTGAGAGCCAGCCACTGAGTTCATGTCAGGGACAGTCCCTGCTCCCCTTACTAGGGAACCCACTTGGACACTGAGCTGCCATGGGCCACATCTGTGCAAGGGTTCTTGGTTATCTCCATGCATGGTTCTTGGTTGTAATACCAGTCTCTGCAGAGCTTCCAGGGCCCAGTATTTTTGTTGTTGTTGGTTTGTTTGTTTGTTTTGGCTCTGCATTAGGATAACAGGAAAGACTACATGAAGACTAAACGCTACCCACTGAAAGCTTCAGCTCATAAAAACAAAGATTCATTTGAAAGGATATTGATTGAACTGAGAATGTCAGTGAAGCAGCTGATAACTCAAAAATAACTTCTTTTTTATTTTTTTAAATTTATTTATTTTTATCTCAATCACAGGTTAGGTACTTTGAATCCCAGGCGTAGCCCACTCCCCCATTCCCTCCTACCCTCCCACTCCCTCATCTCTCTCTTCCCCGCCCCCTCCAAGTCCACCAACAGGGGAGGACCTCCTTCCCTTCCATCCAACCCCAGCTTATCCTGTCTCCTCAGGGCTGGCTGCAATGTCCTCCCCTGGGATCTAGCCAGTTTGTCACTCCCCAGCTTGTATGGGGGAGGGTCAAAGAGTCAGCCATCAAGATCATGACTGAAACAGTCCCTGTTTCCCTGAATAGGGTCTTCAGTCCTACACCAAGGGAAGCATTTTTCAAGATCCAGCTACCAACGCTCACTTTTGTCTGACAGAAGAGGTGGAGGAAGGCACCCTAAATATCAAGATGTCAATAGAACTTGACATTGCTGTACATTGCTGATTTCAAAGTCATAAAATATAAGAGTCATAGGGTCATGGCGGCTTGCATCCAAGGTCCAAAAATCTATTGAGGCCAGGCAGTGTCTGTCTGGATTGGATTCCTTGCACCTAGTCCTAGAGAACTCATTGTACGTAGCTATGAAGGTGAGAACTGATACTGCAGTGGAGAGAAACAAGACTAGCTGCAACCACTAAGCTGAGATGTCCTCAAGGAGAAGCTCTTTAGGCTCAGGGGGCGCCATCAAGTGCCCCCAATACTCAGGAGCAACGATTTTTGAATTTGCCCCGAGTTTCAGTATTACTTTGCAGCAGTATTTTATTGCCATACCCATTCTCTTTTGGAATAAATATCTTAATTCTGTGGCACTGTATATTCAAAGTATGGTTCTTAATTTTATTTTATTTTATTTTTAAATTTTTTATTTTTTTTTAATTTCTATATCAATCCGAGGTTAGGTACTTTGCATCCCCGGTGTAGCCCCCTCCCTCTTTCCCTCCCACTCTCCCCATCCCTCCCTCATCTCCACCCCGTCCACTCCAAGTCCACTGACAGGGGAGGATCTCCTCCCCTTCCATCCGACCCCAGATCATCTTGTATCCTCAGGGCTGGCTGCAATGTCCTCCCCTGGGATCTAGCCAGGCTGTTACTCCCTGGCGTGTATTGGGGAGGGTCAAAGAGCCAGCCATCGAGTTCATGACAGAAACAGTCCCTGTTCCCCTTACTAGGGTCTTCAGTTGGATACCGAGCTTCTATGGGCCACTTCTGAGTGGGGGTTCTAGGACATATCCATACATGGTCCTTGATTGGAGAAACTGTTCATAGCTGCTTTATTTTATAGCCAGAACCTGGAAACAACCCAGATGTCCCTCAGTTAAGGAATGGGTACAGAAATTATGGTACTTTTACACAATGGAATACTTCTCAGCAATTAAACAGGAGGAAATCATGAAATTCACTGGTTCTTAATTTTAAATTTTACTTTTTAGGGGCTCACAGTTAAGAGTTTGTCTTACATCTCAAAAACAAAAACAAAACAAAACAAAAAAACCCGGAAACTTTGTATTATGTTGAGATCGTTTTAAACTGGGAACTTTTAAAATTGAACTAGTGAATTTTTCATTATGAAATGGCTATGAGCCTATGGGGAGCAGAGGTGGTATGTATGATTTAAAGTGATGTATTTGGATGTCAGTTTGACAACGGTGGATTTGTGAGGCTTGATATTGATTGTCCAAATGACTGAGCTAAAAAACAAACAAACAAACAAACAAAACACAAAACCAAAAAAAACCAACAACAAACATTTAGCGCAGGGATGAGTCATGCATTTGTGGATATTTACGATTTTGTTATAGAAGGGTCAGCTGAAAAGGAAAGACCCAGTTTGAATGTGAATGGTTCAATCCTATGGTATGAGGAATGAAAAGGATAGACTAGGCCGCACCGCAATGCTCATTTTTCTCTGTTTCTTGAACACATACACAAAGAGCAGCTTACCACATTATCTTCACCTCCATGATGACTGGTATTCTCCTAACCATGTGAGCCAAAACAAACACTTCCCTCTTTAAATTCTTTTTATTATGATGTTCGGTCAGAGCAGTGAAAACAGTATAAACACAGAGATGAACCCACTTTCTAGTCTCTATCCAGATTTAGAAAATACAATCTTAGATCTCAAGAAAGTCCACTGTGCTAACTTTATAAATAGTATTTCATTTTTCTCTTGGGACAACTCTTTTTTTCTTCTTTTTCTTTTTCTCCTCCTTCTTCTTCACAATTTATTCACTTTGTATCCTGGGTGTAGCCACCTCCCTCATCTCCTCATGGTCTCATCCTCCCTCACTCTCCTTCCCCTATCCCTCTACCCTAGTCCACTGATAGGGGAAGTCCTGATCCCCTACAGACTGACCCTTGTCTATAAAGTCCCATCAGGACTCCAGGGATACTCTTCCTTTGTAGACTGGCTAGGGAGAAATCATCAAAGAGCAAGCAACCGAGTTCATTTCAGATACTGTCTTTTCTCTCATTATTAGGAAACCCACATGGAGACTTAGCTGTCTTTGGGCTACATCTCAGCAGGGGATCTAGGTCTTCTCTATGCATGGTCTTTGTTTGATGCAGCAGTCTCTGCAGTTCCTCCAGGTTCCAGAATTTTGGGGCTTTGTTCACCTTGTGGGACTCCTGTCCCCTCCCATTCCTTCTATTTCCCCCTTCTTTCAAAAGACTCCCTGCATTCTGTCCACATTTTGGTGGTGAGTGTCTGCATCTTCAATCCCATGCTGGGTGGAGTCTTTTAGAGGACATCTGTGGCAGGCTCTCATTTTGTTTCCTTTCTTCTGCTACTTCTGGTGTCTATCCTGTTTTCCCTTCTGAACAAAAATTAAGCATTTTCCCTAGTTCTTCTTTAGCTTCTTTAGGCCTATAGATTTTAGTATGTTTATCCTATATTATATGGCTAATATCCACTTATAAATGAGTATATACCATGTGTAGCTTTCTGCTTCTGGGTTACCTCACGCAGAACGATCTTTTCTAGTTTTATCCATTTGCCTGTAAATTTCATAATTTCTTTGTTTTTAATAACTGAGTAGTATTCCATTGTGGAAATGTACCACAATGTATCCATTCTTCAGTTGAGGGGCATTTAGGTTGTTTCCGGATTCTGGTTATTACGAATAAAACTGTTATGAACATAAGTGAGCAAATGTCTTTGTTATATGGTTGAACATTTTTCAGATACATGCTCAGGAGTGGTCTAGCTGGGTCTTGAGGTAGGACTATTCCCAGTTTTCTGAGAAAGTGACAGCTTGATTTCCAAAGTGGTTGTACAAGTTTATATTCAAGCCAACAATGGAGGATGGATTCCTTTTCTCCACATCTTCTCCAGCATGTGTTGTCACTTGTGTTTTTGTTTTAGCCATTTTGATGGGTGTGAGATGGAATCTCCAAGTTGTTTAGATTTGCAGTTTTCTACTGACTCAGCACTTTGAACATTTCTTTGAGTGTTTCTCTGCCATTCAATATTTCTCTGTTGAGACTTTGCTCTTTAGCTCTGAACCCCATTTTGTAATTGAATTCTTTGGTTTGTTGAGTTTTTTATATATTCTAGATATTAGAACTCTGTCAGATGTAGGGTTGGTGAAGATCTTTTCCCCATCTGTAGGCTGTTGTTATGTTCTTCTTTTAAAATTATTTCTTTTTTTAAATGTAATTTATTTATTTATTTATATATCAATCACAGGTTAGGTACTTTGCATCCCAGGCATAGCCCCCTCCCTCATTCCCTCCCACTCTCCTCATCCCTCCCTCATCTCCACCCCGCCCCCTCCAAGTCCACTGACAGGAGAGGTCCTCCTCCCCTTCCATCCGACCCCATATCATCTTGTCTCCTCAGGGCTGGCTGCAATATCCTCTCCTGGGATCTAGCCAGGCTGTTATTCCCTGGCGTGTGTGGGGGAGGGTCAAAGAGCCAGCCTTTGAGTTCATGACTGAAACAGTCCCTGTTCCTCTTAGTAGGGTCTTCAGTTGGGCACCGTGCTACCATGGGTCACATCTGAGCGGGGGTTCTAGGCCATATCCATACATGGTCCTTGGATGGAGAAACTATCTCCTATAAGACCCCTGTGCTCTGCTCAATTTGGTCTTTGTGGAGCTCTTGTTCTCCACAAGTCTCACTAACTTCCCCTATTTTTATTATGACTTCCTGCCCTCTGCCAAAGGCTTAGTTTTGAGTCTTAATGTCTGCTTTGATACATTGCTATATTGATACTTTCAGAGGCCCTCTCTGGTATGCTCCTGTCCTGTTGCTTGTTTTCTCCTCCACTCAATGTCCATCCCATTTGTTCATCTAAACAAGCATTGATCATACCAACCTGGGTCCTCCTTCTTGTATATCTTCCCTAGGTGTATAGACTTCAGCATGACCTTCCT